>CATIWQ010492902.1:0-26278 GCA_949673415.1 Euphorbia schlechtendalii
GATAGACTGATGAATAGACAGATGCATGAACAGACTAGAGAAAATGTAAAATATATAGATATTTCCTAAGAACAAGTTTAGTAGAGAAAACATGCCAAATCATCAAGAATATTCCATACACTAAATAACTTCAACAAATACGGTTCTAGGTACTCTAATATTCAATGATTCACCGTGGAGTAACACATGAGATGACTTTTCTAAATCTAGGGTAAATGAATTATTACACCTATAAGAACCTAGATAACAATATTACTATGCTTAGTACGGGTCGCTCTCACATAGCCATATTTAGCAAGTTACCACTCCAAAAATGTTGGCTTACTAAACAACGTTATAATCACAGATCCAATGATTATACACAATCTTATTAACCCCCGAAATCACTCTTAAAGTTAACTCGAAAGTATATAACTTGATTAATATAAATGACGCAAGATGAAATACACGTTATGACACATAGACATATCATAAATTTCAAAATAGAAAGTATAAGTAGAAAACAAAGTAAAGTTGTAAGGTATTCAAGTGAAAGCTAAAGTTGATCAAACTGTATCCACTCTTTAATGGGAGTCATCAATTCCTGCAATTCCTGCGTCTACTTTGAATACGGTCTCAACTTGTACAAATCCTCCTCTAGGATGCTATTCTCTCTGAATATCAAATAAAAGAATATTGAAGAATGAAAACTTTTATTAATAAGTGCTTTACAATTACACTCATACAATCGCTCGAATTTGTGTAGAAATATAGTGATTGAAATAAGAATTGAATCACTTATACATTTTTCTCACTAAGACTTTAAACATAGCGAAATCTAGATATTTTCACTCTCTATCTATACACGCATACTATCATTCAATTCCATCTACTCTCCATTCACCATGCCATGAAATTTGTGTGATTTGAACCCTATTTATAGAGTTTGAAGGGTTACATCTATCCAAATGAAGAGTCGTGTCCATTGGTGAAGGGTTACATCACTTCAATATGATTAGATGCAAAGATTCATCCTCATCCACAATGGAAAGGCACCTTTTTATGATTGATTGACTTCCAAAATATGTCTTTTCAGTTGGTAGTTGATGGTAGTTGATAGTTGTTATCTGGAGGTTGGTAGTTGAAAAGAGATAACAAATAACCGTTATAAGTCGTAATCATGAATCACACGTCACGATTGTGACTAATGGTTGATAACTTTTTGTTTTGAAGAATAACAAGTTGCGACTATGAATGGGTGTCATGATCATGAATTACTTTTTTCTTCAAAATTCTTCTTGCAACTTTACTGATCTTTTATAGCTTCGATCCTAAGCCAAATCCTTGTATTCCTCACATCTTTTTGCACCTTTTTTTCACTCTTTTTCCATAGAATTCCAATTTTGATCATTTTACTCCCATGATTCACTAGTTTCTGCATATTCATAAAAAACAACTACATAACACGCGAAATCTTTTATATGAATTATAAAATGAAATAAAACCATATCATTTTATGATTGAAAATGTTATGATAATAAGTGTAATTATACACTTATCAATGATACAGCTTGCTAAAGTGCTTCATGGTGAGTGTCTTCTTGACGGGGATGACAGTTTCCCCTAGTCCTCTAATATAGGACAAGATGTCCACCTTCACTGTCTTCATCAAGGTAGTGATCAAATATTCATAGTGGAAAATGGTAGTAATCTTTGTCAAGTGATGAAGGATCATCATAGGCTAATTCAATTGCTTACCCTCTACAATATGGTAGATCAAACACCTTCCAAGTAGGTGCAGCTGGAAAGGGATCTCATCGTAGGAAGCAACAGCTTCACCACCAGCTCATGGCAAGCTCTAGCTGCCCATCTCATTCTTGAAGTTGAAATTTCCCTAGATCCATAATCATCCAGCAATTCCCAATCTTCAGGGATTGCCATGATTTCTTCATCTCCCATTCTCTAGAGCTGAGTGCCCTTGTTTGGCATGTTTAAGATGCTCCCAATCAACCTCGAGTAAATGAGGTGAGAGTTCCCTTCTAACTCCACCATGATAACATCGTTATACCCTTGGATGGTATAGAGATTCTACAAAATGTTTCTGATCAAGCCAATAATGGTTGCACCTTCCATTTGGAAAAATTGTCTTAGTCTACTGCTTGATCACCTTATGAAGGATCTTGTTCCTAATCAAGCCTTCATAATCAATTTCATAGACTGGGTCAAAGTCCAAATTAGAGCCCTAGTGTACCTTTGTAAAGACCATTCCAAAGATGAAATAATCTTTTCTTGCTTTCCTTCAACATTAACATAGATACTTCCTTTTGAGTTACCTCGAAGGACAAAGGTGGATTTGGTTCTCGCTATTTCAGAAAGTAGGAAGTTTGAGAGAAAGAGAATTAGGGTTCTTTTGCAGATTGAAATGCTTAAAATTCAAGGATGCAAGTTACTCCTCTCTCATTCAATATTCAGCTTTTATAGACCTTTTCAACTTGCATAAATACATGGCACTCTCACAATGAAAGATTAAAATCAACGCTGAGATTAACACTTGATTCACTGACTTAGTAAAACGGTGAGTTTAATAGCAGACGGTTCCAATTCAAAAACAAGTCTTTTGAAAAGCGTGGATTTTGATTTTTAACCCGCAAAATTGAATCTCATAGCGTTATTTTATCATACTGACGGTGTTAGACACATGTTCTTTCATTCGTTTGAGTTAAAATATGATCTTCAACATTTAGCCAATTTCTTGATTTTTCCTTCACATGGGGTTCACCACTCTAATAAGCTGCCTTAGAACAATGAATTATCCTTGGGCAATGGTTTGGTGAATATGTCAGCTCTCTGCTCCTCAGAAGGAATATGCTCAAATTTGACATCTCCCCTTAGCACATGATCCTTTATGAAATGATGTCTTATATTGACATGCTTCATCCTAAAATGTTGAGATGGATTTTTGGATAGGTCAATTGCACTCTTGTTATCACACATAACTTTGAGGCATCTCAACTTTATACCATAATCTTCTAGTTTTTGCTTAATCCATAGTAGTTGTACTACATAACTTCTTGCTTCCATGTACTTAGCTTCAGCTGTACTTAGCGCAATAGAAGTTTGCTTTTTACTATACCATGAGATAAGGCATTCTCCAAGGAAATGACATCCTCATGTGGTGCTTTTCCTATCTAGCTTGTCTCTTCCATAGTTAGCATCTGTGAACCCTCTTGGAGGGAAATAAGTATTGTTAGGATACCACAGACCTACGTCAAGAGAGCCTTGCAAATATCGAAGAATCCTCTTTGCAGTTGCCAAATGAGATTCTCTTAGGTCAGCTTGATAACGAGTACAGTAGCACATAGCATACTGAATATCAAGCCTACTATCTATCATATAAAGAAGAAAACTGATGATTCCTCTATAAAACTTGCTGTCTACTGGTTTAACAATTTCATCCTTACTTAAGATAGTATTAGTGGCCATGGGAGTGGATATTGGGTTTGTTCTATATCAAACTTCTTCATTATACTTCGATTGGCAGATGAAGATTCCATCTTCACTCAACTTGATTTAAAGTCCAAAGAAAAATTTGAGCTCTCCCATCATTGATATTTCAAACTCGCTCTTCATTTGATTGCTTAACTCTTTGCACAACTTATGATCAGTTGCTCCAAAAATGATATCATCAACATAAATTTGGACTAGCAACACATATTCTTTTCTTTGCTTGATAAACAGAGTCATATCTGCTTTCCCTCTTTCATAGCCTTTGCTGATTACGAAATTGGTTAACCTCTCATACTAAGAGCTTAGAGTATGCTTCAATACGTAGAGAGCTTTCTTCAGTTTGAAGACATGCTCAGGATTCTTCATATCTTCAAAGCTTGGAGGTTGGCGAACATAAACTTCCTCTTGAATGAATCCATTTAGGAATGCACTCTTGACATCCATTTAAAATAATTTGAAGCTCATATAGGATGCGAAAGTGCACAGGATTCAAATTTCTTCATGATAGGCTATTGGAGTATAAGTTTCATCATAATCGATGCCTTCTTGCTGATTGTAGCCTTGAGTAAGAAGTCTGGCCTTATTCCTAACAACAATGCCATCTTCATTAAGCTTGTTCTTAAAAACCCATTTGGTGTTGATGATTGATTTTCCTTTAGGTTTCGGAGCCAAATCTAAAACATCATTACACCTTGAACTGATCCAGCTCCTCTTCCATCGCGATCATCCAATAATCATCTCCTTCTGCATCTTCAAACTTCTTTGGTTCAATCAATGAGATGAAAGTTGGAAGGCTCATCATTCTACTAACCTGACCTCAAGTCATTATTGGTTTATGAACTTCATCAATAATGTTATCAAGCGAATGGTTGTGATGAGTTCTAATCTCCCTTGGTAGACTTGGATCCCAAGATGGAGGATCTACAATTGGTTACTGAGGTGAAGGTTGATCTTCACCATCGTTTAAGTTGATTAAAAGATCATCATTTTCTTTAACTTCCTCAGCTTTAGGTTCTTGTGCTGGGTTGGGCAGCATAGAGAGCAGCATGCTGAGTGGATTTGCTTAATGGGTTATTCCTTGATCATTATCAGATGAGCATCTATCTGCATTGTTAGTTTCATCGAAATCTACATGCATAGACTCCTCTAATAGGTCAGTTCTTTTGACATATATTTTGTATGCCTTGCTATTAGTTGAGTATCTTAGAAAGATACCTTTATCAGCCTTTGGATCAAACTTAACTTACTACTCCTTGGTGTTAAGAATAAAGCACCTACAACCAAATAAATCTGAGATGACCAATCTTAGGCTTGCGCCCTCACCAAAGATCATGGGGTATCTTCTCAAGAATTGGGCAAATTAAAACCCGATTCAAGATATAATAGGATATGTTAACAAATTCTCCCCAAAAGTACTTTGGTAGATTGTTATCGCTCAACATGGATCGAGCCATCTCTACTATGGTTATGTTCTTCCTTTCTACAACTCCATTTTCTTAAGGAGTATTAGGAGAAGAAAAGTTGTGCTCAATGCCATGTGCTGAACATAATTCTTCGAAATGGAAATTCTCAAATTCACATCCGTGATCACTTCAGATTCTATAGATTTTAGTTCCTATTTTGTTCATTATATGATTGTTGAGTTTGACTAAAGATTCATATGTTTCATCTTTGCTGCTCAGCAAGACTACCTAAGTAAATCTCATGAAGTCATCCACAACCACTAATAAAAATCTCTTACCACCCATGCTCATAGGCTGAACTATGCCGAAACGATCTAGATGGAGGAGCTCCAAAAGTCGCTTAATTACTACATGATTAATTGACCTAAATGATTTCTTAACTTGCTTACCAAGCTGGCAAGCTAAGCAAAGTTTATCCTTCTCGAAGCTGATATTAGGTAAACCCACAACTAGTTACTTTTTTGGCTAGTTTGGATAAAATGTTCAATTTTATATAACCCAACCTTTTATGCCAAAGCTATGAATTATCCTCCTTAGATACAAGACAAACATTAGCGGAGCCCGGGTATAAATCAATCATATACACATTATTGATCTAAGAGCAAAGAGTATAGTAGAATTAATCTATCGTCAATAACTGAGCAACCTGTTGAGTCAAACGTAATCTTCCTGCCTTTGTCACAAAGCTGGGAAACATAGAGCAAGTTTAACTTAAGTCCATTTCACCAGAAAAACCTCTTTGATTGAAGGAGAGACACCAATTGTGCCACAGCCCATAATCTTGCCTTTTTGGTTATCTCCGAAACTGGCACTTCCATTTCATTGTGCTCCAATTAGATGGACTAAATTTCATCTCCCATCATGTTCCTTGAGCATTGGATATCCAAATACCACATTCTAGAGTCATCAATGGATCTAAGGCTCACCTTCAAAACAATCATATTTTCTTAGGTACCTATTATTTCGAGTTGGGTCCTTCCTTGTTAGAAGTGCCTAAGTTAGTCCAATTGTACTCATCATAATAACCATTTTTATGCTTAAAGAGAACTATAGTATGTCCAGCTTTACCACAAAAATCACACACCATTTTTGCTTTAGGTTGGCTTGCTTTCTTCTTTTTAGAGAATTTCTTCCTTTTAGAATTTCGTGTTTGGTTTCGAAGTTCGACCGTTAGTTAGAGGAGGAACCTGTTTCTTCTTTAATCCTGTTATCTCAGTAGTCAACTCATCTAATTGCTTAGTGAGCTTGCTGTTTTGACATTCATGATACTCAACTTTTTCTTGAAGAAAGAGGATATCAAGAGACAAGGAAGCTATGGTGTCTTCCTAGTCTTCACTTCTCCTCACTAACTCCTTCATATTTTTCCCTAACTTATTAGTTAGCTTCATAACATCAAAGAGTACCTGGAAAAATCTTCAATAGATAAAGGGATTTCAGGATGTACCTTAGTTTGAGGAGATTTCCCCTTGTTGTGCTCAACTTCAGAGTCAATAGCTGATTGGTTTCTCGTAATAGCAGATGCTGAGCTCTCGCCCCATTGATTCTCTATCTCCATTAAGTAGAGGTTGGCAAAATCTGTTACTTCTTCATTAAATGATGAAGAATCTTTAGAATCGCTCTAATTGGCAGCAAGTGCCTCAATCTTTTTTTCAAACCTCTTCTTAAATCTATCCTTCTTAGTCTTTGGACAAGATGATTGGATATGGCCTTTTTCTCCCGAGCCAAGGCATTTGATGTCTTTGTTGTATTCATTATTGGGTCCTTCCTCATCTTCATGATGGTGCTGAGTTGACTTCTTTTCAGCGGGAAACTTCTTCTTGATGAACTTCCTACCCTTTTTCATGAAGCCTTTGAAACACCTTATGAGAAGGGCCATTTGCTGATCATAATCGCAGCTGGTGGATTCGTCGAAGGAATCAGCTTTCATAATAATGGCTTTTCCCTCTCTCTCCTTGCCTTTACTCCTTTTGGAGTCATCAATATATTTCCTCAAGGAAATTTCTAGAGTCAACAAGGTGCCAATCAGCTCATCATAGTTGTAGGTCTTTAGATCATGAGCCTCCTCGATCGCTCTTCTTGGCATCCCACTCTAAGGTAAGAGTACCTTGAAATTTCTTCACCATTTCTTCCTCGGTGAACTCCTTGCCTAATGTTTTCAATTCATTAATGATATTAATGAACCATGTATTCATGGCCTAAATACCCTTACTAGAACCCATCTGGAACCTCTCATACTCCCTCAGCATGACATTGATCTTGAACTCCTTGATCTTGTCAATCCCCTCGTATGTAATCTCTAGTTTCTTCTAGATTTCTTGGGCTGTCTCGTAGCCCGAAACCTTGTTGAACTCTGTAACATCTAGCACACAGTGTAAGTAATTGATGGCTGAGACATTCTCTTTAAGAAGCCTTAAGTTATCATCATCATAATCCTTCGGGTCAACTAGAACACAATCCCCATTCCTAACAATCGTAGGAATTCTAAGGCCAAGCTCAATAGCGAGCCATGCTTGCATGCTTTACAATTGGATAAAGTTTTTCATGCGATGTTTCCAAAATGTGTAATGATTACCGTCAAATAATGGTGGCCTGGTTACAAACATTCTTTCTTTAAGGAGAACTATCTGTCCTAAGCCGTAACTGAAACTGTTATAAGTCATTTTGAATCTTAGCTCAAAGATGATTATTCTAAAAGCTAAGCATTGCTCTAATACCACTTGTTAGCCCTAAATGGATTAAATTAAATAGTAGAGGGGAGGGGGTGCAAGCGTTTCTTATTCTTTTTTAAAATTTATAAAATTCTTTTACCAAGCTCAGTTTTTAGATGCGTGTTGAGTAAAAATGAGCTATGCTAAGTTTAACAACTATAAACTGCTCAGCTTCGCTGGCATAGTTTATCTTTAATCGCTGCTGAGTACTTTACTCAACTCGGATTGGTTTTTTAAGTAAAACTTAGAAAAATGAGAGAATGATGAATGAGATAAACATAGTAAAGTTAAGCGAGTAAGGTTAGAATGATTACACCTGAGATTTATCCTGGTTTGGCCCCTAGCCTACCTCCAGTCCCTGGATCCCATTCCGAACTTTAAGACACTAGTGTTTCTTTCCTTCCTTAGGCGGAGAAGCCTTTATAGGGGGTAGATAAGATTACAGAAAGTACCCTCCTTTTTAACTACCTCTCAAACATAGTTTAGGTAGCCTTCCTAAACTGTCACTTAGATTTCTTAACAGAAAATATGAATAGAGGATTTCAACTTATAAAAATATTGAATCATTTACAAAGTTAAATCTTTAAGTGATATCTCTCTATTACAAATTGATTTGAATGAATTGTGTTTGCTTGATTGCTTTATTTGGAATTTCTACAAGTTGTGATTGATTGAATAGGGTTTCAGCTCTTTAAGAAATTTGAGGTGATTCACCATGTTTGAACATTTGCTTCAGTCTTCTATTTATAGTTGAAAGTCTTGGAAGTAGCCATTGTAAACTTCTCATTCTGACAGCTTTCTTAATTTCTCTTCCCTTCACATCTTTCGAATTTGACCGTTTGAAACAAATTCCAAGACGTTTGTTAATCCATTAATCTAAAGCATCAAAAACTCATTTGTCTTCAAGCAATCTTGTCTGAAAGATAGGCGCGCGAGATGCAACATGGAATTTTGTAAATTGTTGACTTGCTAATGTTGCAGAGTTGGGCGGAGACACTGAGAAATGGTACATGTCAAAGGATTCCTTTTATCTTGGACTTTAGTAAGGATTCTCCAACATTCCGAACTATCAACTTTTCATTGTGAGGATCATTTGAATATCTTCTTTAATTTCAACACTTTTTATCCTAAAAAGCATCAAAGGGAATATTCTGTCTCTCACAGAATTATTAACCACATATGTGTCATTTAATTCTCTAAGTGTCAAATATACTCAGCTTTTATGAATAAAAGCTAAGTCAGCTCAACTGAGTCTATATCTTTATAAACTATGTAATACTAGGCTAACTCAAATTTTCTTACTCTAAGCCATAACTTAACTAATCACTTAGTAAACTAAGTTATTTTCCCTTAAACAACCCCAAGTCAACTTGATTACTCAATTAATTTCACTATCCTAGTCAGTTTATTATTTCTAAAATATTTTAAGTACTGTGAAGTACTATTAACTTTGGTTCAACAATCATTATCTATGTTTTACAAGTTTTGCTTGAAAAACCAATCTGAGCTGAGTATGTATTCAACAACGATTGAAGATAAACTAAGTCAACAAAGCTGAGTATTTTATAGTTTTTAGACCAAACTCAGCATGTTTTCACTTAGCACGCATCTAAAAACTAAACTTGGAAAAGAATTTTTATAATCACTAAAAGGAACCAAGTAAAGCATTCCCCCCTCTACTATTTATATTAAGTTGTTCTGGATGAACACTTGTTAACAAAGTTGTTGAATGAGCAGCTGACATGATGGACCCAAAGCACAATGAGAGTGTATATAAGTGTAGAAGCGTGATAGTCAGAAATAGGTAGATTTCTTTGTTACTCTCTGGTATGAATTTCATTTAGCATGGCTAATGAGATTAGATTCATGGACCTTGAGTTAAGGACTCTAAGAATAAAATAGAGATATTAATAGGTTATAATATCAAGACTTATATTAAAACCTAGTCTGAATAATTTTTAGAGAGTGTGAGATAGACTCACAACTCAATCCTCCTAGAAGACACCATTGTGATAAAGTATTCAAAGAGAGGAAAATTCTATGTTCGATATGGTATAATCAAAATAATTCATTTAGATCTCTTACCCGATCTAAGGACATAATTCTTAACTATTGGTTAACCACATTACACTTTGACTGAGGCTATTGAAAGAGCACCATGTGAAGTATGGATAGGCTAAATCCTAATATGCCTTTCACTTAATTTTGAAAAGTGTAATTTGAATCATGTTATTAACATAAGATTGGTAATCTATGTCATAATATTGATGTTAGATTGGCACAAGTAAAATCAATTTAATTCTATTTGTGCACTACCCATTAGAAACCTAAAGGATATTGCACCTACAACTTTACTTGAACATGATGTTTGAGGCTTGCAAGGGTGTTTTGTAAGAGATGTCAATCATTAAGAAAAGTAGTGGGAGCACGATTAAACTGGTAAGTTTAAGGCGCACAAATTCGTAAAAGGACAAATCAAAATTAACATTTAAGCTTCACACATGTTGAAGTGTAGGTAATAAAGTCATAATTGACTTGAGAAATCATAACAGTTCAATTACAAACTTGAGCGATATGCTTTCTCAAGATTGTTGATGACTCTTATCATATAACACGAGTAAGAGGATTTGAACCCATTAAAAAACAATGAATGATCCCTAATCGTCTTAATGGTGCAAAAGTTAATAAAGCAGAAATGCAATCTATGAACCATAATATAGTTGAACTAGATTATCTCACCTTTAGGTGTTAAGGTGACAGAATGCATTTGGAATTTTCAAGTAGCAATTCAATGATGCTTTTATGGACAATTTTGTATGTGTGATGTTAATTAAAAACATGGTTACATTTCAAACATTGTACTCACATAATATAGTTATGATTGGGTTAATTGGAAGTAGTTCATTTTAGTTTAAGTGAATACTTTGATGCCAGCTTTAGGCAAAACCGTGACATTCTATCGGGATGCAGATCTACGTTGTTGGATTAGT
The DNA here is from genome assembly GCA_949673415.1 of Euphorbia schlechtendalii. Classification (NCBI taxonomy): domain Eukaryota; kingdom Viridiplantae; phylum Streptophyta; class Magnoliopsida; order Malpighiales; family Euphorbiaceae; genus Euphorbia; species Euphorbia schlechtendalii. The sequence continues at coordinate 10,648 of CATIWQ010492902.1, forward strand.
TCCAAGAGAATGACCTTTTGGATGGAAATCTATAAAATTAGATTTGATGTTATCAGTTTAGCCTAAAGACTAGATGTATTCTAGTTATGTTAAGATTGCTGAAAGTTATAATATGAGCTGAGAGCTCTACACACTATATATGTTAATTCTACAATAGAAATTGAGTACATACTATCATGTCGTGCTATAATCGAAGGTGTCACTAGTGCAAAAATGGTCAACAGGGTCGCACCATTAGTGAGGCTTAAATAAAAACTGTGACAGTTTTCAATGTTAAACCCTTTAAAGACTAATCAATACAGAAGGTTCTAATCCTCACTTTCATCCTCTTCCAAAACTTGCGTACCCTTAACAACATTTTTCAAAGCCGCTACCTCTATCATCTCTTTTTCACCGGCATCGCCACCATCTTCTCTTTCATTGACGTCGCTTCTCCTTCGCTTTGCTTCTTGGGCTTCTGTATTTGTTTTTTCAGGTATTGCCTCTCTAGAGTTTTGTCTCCTTCTCTTTTTCACTTCGAACCTGTTTGAAGATTTTTATTTTGATCTTTTCAATGGTCATCTAATGAGGTGATAATCTAAGGTTTATTTTCAAGTGCGATTAATCTTGTGAAACTGTCGAGTTTTTTTTCAGTGTTTGTACGAGAATTGCGAGTATGTACTTGTTATGGAGATGATTCTTGAGATGTAGAAGATTTGTTAAGAGAAGAAGTTTAAGCAATCGAAAAAGCATAGAGCTCTAATTCCTCTCATTTCTGAAACTGCCAAGGCCTAGCTGCTCATTTTCTTCTTTTTAACTAGTATGAGTTTTCTTCTAGATTTTGCAATATGGAATTATGTAGTTCTGTTCGATTATAGGTAATTTGGGTTTCTTTTCATTTTGAGGATTAGATTTGATTTAGGTTTTTAGGTATGGCCTTTCAGTTGACGAGATTTATTATCTATTTCCTAAATAGTTAACTATAATTTATGATTTTTGTCTTGGGTTGCTGAATTGACTAATTCTATAGCTAATTTTGAATCTATTATTTCATTAACTTACTAGTTAAAGATTGTTTAAAGTTTATCAACTCTTTGGAAATTTCTCGGCATGGCATGATCATGTTCAAAAATCTATATGTTTATACTTAATCCATTATGCATTCTTCAAACTGTGAAACACTTATACTACTTGAAACATGGTTTCCCTTTTTTTTTCTAATTGTTCTTGGGTTTCAGCATTGTGGAGGATTTGTTGAATATGTATGTTGGTCCATAAACGGGCTCTTAATAATAGCAGAGGGAGGGTGAATGCTTAATCTTGGTTACTTTTAAGCATTTTAAAGATATTCGCCAAGTTCAGTTTTATATGCGTGCTGAAAGAGCATGCTGAAAATGTATAAATTTCTCAGCTTTGCTGGCATAGTTTATCTTCAATTTTTTAGCTGAGTAAGACTACTCAGTATAGATCGGATAACAAGTAAATAAATGAATGAGAGAGAGAGATGAATGAGTTGATCACTGCTAAAACTTAAGGCTTAAAGATAGAACGTCAACACTTGAGATTTACCCTGGTTCAGCCCCAAGCCTACCTCCAGTCCCCGGATACCATCACGGAGCTTTAATCTACTAGAGAGTCATTCCTTCAATAGGTGGAGACGCATTCACAGCGGGTAGACACAATTACAGAAAGTACCCTCCTTTCTGACTACCTCTCAACTCAATTTGGGTACCCTTCCAAAACCGACATTCAGATTAAATAGAAATGCGAACTAGATTCAACTTATAGAAATGTTGAATCCTTACAATGTTAATCTAAGTAAATCTCTCCATTACAAACAAATATGAACTTTGATGTTCGCTGATTGCTTGTAATGGCATTTATATGAAAGCTAGAGAAATTTGCGCGGCATTGTGATTCACCAACTTTGAACGTCTGCTCCAATCTTCTATTTATACTTTGAAGCTTTGTGAAGTAGCCGTTGCAAACTTTACGAGATCACTGATCTTCAATTTCTTATCTCTTCTAATCTTTCGAATCTTCCCGTTGGAGACAGATTCCAAGACATTTAGAGATAGAAATTTGAACTTTGAGGCGCGATAATATTCCATTGATAAAATCTCATTTATCTTCAAGCAATCTAGTTCTAAGAGAGACGTGCTAGAATTCAATGTGGAGTCTTCCAATTGGTTGACCTTGTTAATGTTAACAGAGTAGCGTGGAGACACTTGAGACGCGGTGCATGATAGAGAATTCTTTTTACTTAGACTGTAGTGAGGAATCACTGACATTCCGTTCTAACACTTTTTGGCGTTGTGAGGACCATTGGAATCTTCATTAATTTCAGTGCCTTTTCTCCTGAAAATCAATTAAGGAATATTCTATTCCTTCACAAACGTTGTTAGTAGTACATGTGTCATAAAGTCTCTACATGTGAAATAAAGTGCTTTTAATTATTTAAAAGCAGGACTAAGCATGAGCTGAGTGAAATAACTCTAAACTATGTAGTACTCAGCACATACTCAGCTTTTCCTACTCTAAGTCATAACTTAATTAATTATCCAGGGAAACTGAGTTGTTTTCCCTTAAACAAGCTCAAGTCAGCCTTATTAATTAAGAGTTTACTTAGTACTCAATTAATTTCTCACTATCCTAGACAATATGCTATTTGCAAAACTACTCAGTATTATGAAGTTCTATTAACTTGGATTCTACAATCTCCCCCATTTTGGACAGATAGCAAACTAGGTAGTAGAAGAAGTTAATTGAATAAATATTTCAGAGATTTTAGAATACTTGAAAGCAGTGTAAAACTTCTTTGTGCTAAGTGACTTTCCCTTAGTCAGCTTGAGCTCCCCCATACTAAGAGGATTTCTTCTTTAATTTGGGACTTCGTTTTACTTCAGCTTATCTTCAAAGGGCTTGTATGTTTTCCTATATTACATCATTAGATACACAGCTGAAACATACACAGAACATAAAAAGTTAAGAAGATCTTAACTTGAGGTAGGAACTTGTAATTTTTATTAATATACCAAAAATGACTCAGTCAGTACATTCTCCTTGGAGACAACACTTGGTAAAAGAGAGTGCCAACAGCCTGGTTGATAAGATGTTTCTAATCCTGAATAGGTTAATAGAATCTGCAACCTAGCTTGGGGAAGCTGCTACATATATTCCCACGTCTACTGTAATGGCGAATGCTATTGTAGGAAAGATAAAGGGTAACGTAGACGCTACTACCGAGCAGCTGAGTCTGTTGAGAACCAACATGGCTAATCTAGTGACATAGATCCATGAGCTTGGAAAGGAGCAGGCCAACATAAAGAGACTAACCAATCGTAAGATCGAGGATGTCTCCAAGGAGGATGTACTGACTGAGTCATTTTTGGTATATTAGTAAATATTACAAGTTCCTACCTCAAGTTAAGATCTTCTTAACTTTTTATGTTTTGTGTATGTTTCTGCTGTGTATCTAGTGATGTAATACAAAAAAATATACAAGGGGTCAAACCTTTGAAGATAAGTTAAAGTAAAATGAAGTCCCAAATTAGAGAAGAAATCCTCTCAATATGGGGGAGCTCAAGTTGACTAAGGGAAGTCACTCAGCATAAAGAAGTTTTACATTGCTTTCAGGTATACTGAAATCTCTAAACTATTTATTCAATTAACTTCTTCTACTACTTAGTTTGCAATATGTCAAAAATGGGGGAGATAGTAGAATCCAAGTTAATAGTACTTCACAGTACTGAGTAGTTTTGGAAATAGCAAATTGTCTAGGATAGTGAAATTAATTGAGTACTAAGTAGACTCTTAATTAATAAAGCTGAATTGAGTTTGTTCAAGGGAAAACAACTCAATTTTGCTGGATAATTAATTAAGTTATGACTTAGAGTAGGAAAAGCTGAGTCTGTGCTGAGTACTACATAGCTTAGAGTTATTTCACTCAGCTCGTGCTGAGTCATGCTTTTAAATAATTAAAAGCAGTTTATTTGACACGTAGAGACTTTATGAAACATGTGCTACTAACAACGTTTGTGAAGGAACGAAAAATATTCCTTAATTGCTTTTCAGGAGAAAAGGCACTTAAATTAATGAATATTCCAGTGGTCCTCACAACGCCAAAAAGTGTAAGTACAGAATGTCGGGGATTCCTCACTAATGTCCAAGTAAAACGAATTCTCTATCATGTGTTGCATCTCAAGTGTCTCCGTGCGACTCTATCAACGTCAACAAGGTCAACCAATTGGAAGACTCCATGTTGCATTCTAGCGCGTCTCTCTTAGAACCAGATTGCTTGAAGACAAACGAGATTTTGTCAACAGAATATTATTGCGCCTCAACGTTCAAATTTCTATCTCTATACATCCTGGAATCTGTCTCCAACGGGAAGATTCGAAAGATTAGAAGAGATGAGAAATTGAAAATCAGCGATCTCGTAAAGTTTGCAATGGCTTCTTCATAGAGCTTCAAAGTATAAATAGAAGACTGGAGCAAACGTTCAAACTTGGTGAATCACCTCGAATTTCTTAAGAGCTAAAAGGCTGCGCAAATTTCTCTTGCTTTCAAAGAAATTCCTTCGCAAGCAATTAGCAAATATCAAAGTTCATATTTGTTTGTAATAGAGAGATTTACTTAGATTAACATTGTAAGGATTCAACATTTTTCTAAGTTGAATCCAGTTTGCAATTCTATTTAATCTGAGTGTCAATTTGGGAATGGTACCCAAACTGAGTTGAGCGGTAGTTAGAAAGGAGGGTACTTTTTGTAATCGTGTCTACCCGCTGTAAAGGCTTCTCCTCCTATTGAAGGAACGACTCACCAGTGGATTAAAGCTCAGAGACGGTATCCGGGGATTGGAGGTAAGCTAAGGGCTGAACCAGGATAAATCTCAGGTGTTGACGTTCTATCTTTAAGCCTTAAGCTTTAGCAGTGATCAGCTCATTCATCTCTCTATCTCATTCATTTATTTGCTTGTTATCCGATCTGTGCTATGTAGTCTTACTTAGCTAAAGATTGAAGATAAACTGTGCCAGCAAAGCTGAGCAGTTTATACGTTTTTATATCATACTCAGCACGCTCTCTTAGCATGCATATAAGAACTGAACTTGCCGAATATCTTTAAAATGCTTAAAAGTAACCAAGATTAAGCATTCACCCCCCTACTATTGTTAAGAGCCCGTTTACGGACCAACAATGTATATGAAAACATTGATATTGATTATTTTAGACATTTTAATGATGTGAAGTTAGATGGTGTTATAACCTTAGTTGATGCTAAACATGCTGCTCTTCATAGTTAAAATTACCTTAGTTGATGTGAAGTTAGATCAGTCTCACTCTTTGCTTCCTTTGTGTTTTGCAAGTTTATGTGAAGTTCGTTTAATTATCTTGAAAAGTTTAATAATCCTTTGATGAAATGTTGATTTTTTGGGTCAACTTTGGAATTATTTGGTGGATTTTGGTTGAGTACCGTGGGCCTTCAAATTTTGGATGGAGCAAGAAGAAATACTACGCTGATATGTGCTCCAGTAATGGCAAAAACAGTTGATCAAATGCTTGTTCATATAAAGAAGGCAAAGGAGCTAGGAGCTGATATTGCTGAAATTCGGGTCGATTTCTTGGACACTTTCAGCCCTAGGTAGAATCTCGAGGTCTTGATTAAGCAAACCTCTTTACCAACTCTCATTACATACAGGTAACCAACTTCACTCATGTGATGATTTTTCGAATTATTTTCATGTTTCAAGCACTTTAGATTTCCACTGTTGTAGAATTATGTTTAGATAATGCACTGAAAATTCCAGTCTTTGCAGCTCGTTTTCTAAATGATGTTTCATTTGTGTTATATTTGTACATTTTAGACCAAAGTTGGAAGGTGGTGAGTATGGTGGCGATGAAAGTCACTGTCAAGAAGCGCTACGTCTGGCCATGGAGTTGGGGTCAGATTTCATTGATGTTGAGCTAAAGGTTGATATACTCAAGTTCTTCATAATTTTGTTTCGGTGTTGACTAAAGGACTACATAAATACTCATCCCCCTTCAGTTTTTGCAATTCAAAGCTCGCACTGCTGCTCTTTATAACAAACTCAGCCCCAATGGTAATATCAATTTCTTATTCTCCCTTAACAAATTTGTGATGATTGTTATGCTCTACCATTTTCAGGTTTTCTGTTTTTAAGAATGATTTCTTTTATTGGAAAAAAAACAACACACCGAGTTAAGGTCTGAAATTGTTGATATATATAGATTTGTGCCAATATCTGGTCAATAATGATATTAAAAATGCATGACTTATTGCAGAGTGGGAAATCTGCTGCTATGTTACTCGGACTTCCACATTCCAATGGCTCACTGGTGTCCGGTACGGATACCGGTGCCGGATACATGTCCAACATGCCGGAATGAAGGTGGGTACAGCATGGTGAACTATGATAAACATCAATGGCTAATTGTAGAAGATAATATTCATCGGGCAAGATTTACAATATTTTGCTTTTCATATTACCCTTTTACAGGAAAAAAACAGTTGTATTACTTGAAAAGTTACAGCTAGAAAACACATAGTAATTTTAAAGATAGTTTGAGCATTTGGTTAAAACTTGAAACAATTCAATTCTCTTTTTACCCAAAGGTTTTCCCTTTTATTCATAATACATTTACCACTTTATCCGACATAAACTCAAACACTTCAATTTCATCTTTACCCAACGGTTTTCTATTTTATTCTGAATATTTTTCAACTGACTCCACCCCTTTCTCTCCCTCACATGACTCATATTCATATATCCATTGGTTTATGCACTTTTGTTAATTCTATCTTTTCATGCAATGAAAGCCATGGCATTTGATCGAATTTAGTTATCTCTTTTTATGTGTTAAGCACGTACGTTCTTGGTGTTTTTAGTTAGAGAGCATTTCAGTTTTGTTTTTGTTCTTCGTAGACCAGATGCTTCGGTTTTGAATATAATTGAAAGTTAGATTGACTATTTACAAATTTATGCAATTTAAATTTTTTATATTATTGGAGATATTACTGGGTATTTTTCTGTACCCCCGTACCCGTGTCTAATACTAGGACGGTGTCCTCGTACCTTAAGATTTTAAAAATGCCATACCGGACACTCAGATCCGCAACCGTATCCGATACCCGTACCCGAGTCCAGGTTACATAGATCCGTTGCTGTTTATGCTTGTGCTAAGAAATAAGGGTTCAGAGTTTTAGAGGTTTTCATTACTATTGATCTGTATACTGAAAGTTTCTTGTCCATCATTTGTAAATAAGTTAATTATAACTATTGTTCTGATTGTGTGGCCATAGTTACACATAAAGGCATCCTGAAATGTAATTTATTGCTTAAATAAACTTTTTACAAATAAAACTAGTAGTTATCTCTAGTAATATGACAATCTATGTTCACTCCAAGAATTATATGCTTGAGTTTGGTATGTCCATTTCTTATGATGCTTGAGAAATATTCTACTGGTTGTAAATTTTTTTCCTTACCATGTTATTAAATAATTTACTACCGCTCATGAATGATCAACACATATGTTTTTCCTAAAATTTTGTTACTTTTAACTTCAGAAGCTTTCTAAAGCAGAATCATAATGAGCTTTAAAAAAAATAATGAATGGTCATATCTTTGTATGTAGTTTTAATGCTTGCTTTGATTGATTCCCTTTTGAGTTTTTCATTCCCTCTGTTTTTGAGTTTTTTATTTTGCAAACAGCAGAGAACTTTTCCTATTAAAGTCAGCCTTGAACTTATTTGGTATCAACAAATAATTTATGGCTGAATACATTGCGTTGTGTCTCGGCATTTAACCACTCAAATTTCATATTCGCAGGTAGATGGTTGCTGAGTCCGACCCTGTATCGAACTATTCAGGTTCTCTTTCCGACTCTTAATGTTTCTAAATTTAATGTGATGTTGAGGTTATTTATTGAATAAATTTGAGCCATTTTTGTTTTATTTTAATCATGCTTTATTTTGGATTTTAATGTTTATGTTATTTGAAGAACCTGAGAATTTTGAAATCATATGAACTCCAACAAAATCGATATAGGATGCTCATTTTTTCCATATCTAAATTATGAATAATTAGCTTTAGTTTATTCAATGCTTTTGACATATTAATTAGAAAGTTGGTTTGATTGGATAGTGTCAAATTTGAAAACTATCCAGGTTAAGATTACAAATATTGATTTATGGATAAATATCTTCTCAGGCCCCTCATCTTCTATGTAGGTGTAGTTAATAAATGTGATTCTAGGAGTTTTTGTGTATGTGTAATTAATAAATGGCACTAGAGGGCCTCCCTTCAATCCAATTTTATAGGAATCAAGTATCAATAATGAAACAGCATTCAGGGCCGTATTGCTTTTTACGCTATTACATAGTATTTAGGACGGTTCTTTCAACAAAACTGTCCGTATTGCTTTTTACGAACGGTTTTGTTGACAACTAAAATGAAATAGCATTCTGGACTGTTCTCTACTAAGAACCATCTGTATTACTTAGGAACCGTTCATATTACTCCTTGTTCCGGCGGTTCTAGATGGTTCGTATTCGTGCCTGATCAATCGCATCACGGCATGTGTAGACGGTTCAAAATCATCCGGATTAGCCCAAAACAACCATCCCGAAAAGCCCATTCTGCACTAGTGTGTTTGGATTAGGAAGTTCATAAATAAGTTAGGATGGATGGATCCTAGAAATACTTTATGTTTTTCTGCAACAAAGCAGGCTCTCATGCACAAGCTAAAGAGTCCCGGTCACTAAGTTCAAACATGTCATTACATGGGGTTGACACATGAACAATGTTATTGATCATCTAACCAAAAGTCCATCATTGATGGAGCTTATAGGGTTGGGCCAGATCTATAAAGATTAGGGCAATGCGTATTGTGAACTAGTTCAAGGGGGTGATTGTTGATATGTTCTAGTTCTATAGGTATTGGTTCATACAGTGTCATATTGTAAAGGTAATAATCTACTGTATTTATATCTTGCGCTATAATATGAGTAGAGTATCTATTGATTGATGATCATAAATATCTCAAGTTTATTTTAGTCATGGGAATGAATAAAAAGAAATACTTGTATTTTGGATGATCTGTAGCAATGTAATTGCTATGTCACCGGATAAAGTAGATAATGAACATGGGTACATGGTGGAAACATGAGGCTGGACTAATCCACACTGCAAAGTTAAATGGTTGTATGTTATGTTGGAAAACTTTGATTAAACACAAAGAAAATATTACAAGAACACTCACTCAAATATAATTCACTCTTATTTTTCTTCTTTTCTCTCTTTAGAAGTTCTTACTTCTACTTAATGATAAATAACTAAACAACTCACTTATTTATAGGTGAATGATACAACTCCCAACTAACACATTTACTAACCACAACATCCATCTAACCACAACTCCCAACTAAAACAATTAATAGCTAACTTATTTAGTTGAATTTAATGACCTTTAAATTGGTTGTAGTTAATAGCATCCAAATTAGTTTGGATTTTTTTCTTAATTAGATCAAGTTTATAATCCAACACTTAAGTAGGTAATCAGAAATTTCTCAACCTTGCAACCAAAAATATCCATGCATGAATTTACAATAACCTCACGAAATTTAACTCCCAAGATTAAGATCTTATGAAAATTGATTCGAAGGCTCGAAACAAGAACAAAACATCACAATAATCTAATGAATATGGGAATAAGTGTCACGTCCATCGGTAGAAAGCACAAGGTGTCATCTGAAAATTGAATTAGGGACACATTTTCATCAAGTCTATCAATACGAAAACCAGGAATGATACCCTCCCAAATACAAGCTTCGAATAATTGCTTTAAGTCTTCAATTTCCAAAAGAAAGATAAAGGGAGACATGGGGCCCCCTTGTTTAACACCTCTCCAATGTTGATTGGGATACTAGGAGAGCCATTGACTAACACTGAAGTGGTTGAATTCTATCTACAACTAGATAGCCAATTGATCCATTTTTCATCAAAATTCATTTTACATAGCACCGCATCAATACACGTCCACGAGACACTATCGTGTACCTTTCGAAAATCCAATTTAAGTACCAAGCAAGAATGATGCCTACTATAGATGGAGTGAATTATTTTCATGGCAATAAATGAACGCTCATGAATACTTCAATTCTTAGTAAAAGCAAATTGATTACGCGAAATCAGTCCACTCAAGCAAGGTTGCAAACGATTAGCAAGCACTTTAGACAACAATTTATATAAACCATGAACAAGCGTAATAGGTATAAAGTTATTAAGTGAAGAGGAACCTGGAATCTTTGGGATGAGAATTGTATATGATGATTTAATTGCCTTCGGTAGATAACCCATCCTGAAAAATTGAGCAAAGAACGCCATTATATCAAGCTTCAATACATCCCAAAATCTTTTGTAAAAAAAGAAGTTAAAGCCATTCAGACTCGAAGCCTTCCCCTCACCACAATTTCCCAAAGCCTCAATGACTTCATCCATGCTAAATGGCACGGTGATCCTGATGTTAATGAGGCTATCCACTTCGTGGAATTGTAGTCCATGAAGTGAGAACGAGACATCAGCCCCCATTGTAAATAAGTCTCCAAAATATTCCCTAATTGATGAAAAAATTACCGTCGAATCACTCATTAAGGTACCATTAATTTCCAGTTGATCAATGTAATTTCCCCTCGATCTTGTGAGGCCATGTGATGGAAAAAGGTCATGTTATTGTCCCCAAGACTCTTCCTTTTTTCAAGCAAAACAGCCCTCGTCGAGTTAAGTTCATTATCCACAGCTTCCCCCAAAGGTCGAGTCACCATGTTTGATGTAAGGGAGATGATTTTCCCCTCTAATTCTTTAATGCGTTGCTCGATATTCCCAAAATGATCTCGGTGCCACGATGTAATAACATCACGAAGTCACTCCAACTTAAAGTTTATATCTCTTCTTCCCCACTTTTCACAAATCTCTTCCCATTTCTCACGAATAAAATCCTTGAAGCTTGAGTGATCCCACCAACAATTTAAAGAACAGAATGGTCTAAGTTACAGAGAGTTCGATTAACGTGGTTTAAAGGTAATAGGAAAGAGATCCAAAAGGTTCATGTCAATCGTAGACATATTACTCAAAGGCCATATATCCAAAATATCGCACGAAATAAAAACACGATCGATCCTAGAGTATGCATGTTGATTAGATCATGTGTAGTCTCTCCCATGTAAAGGTAAATCATGAAGAGCACAATCATCAATGAAATCATGCTAACAAATCATCGAATTAGACAAACCCACATACAATCACATTTTCATGGCCCTGTATTAAAGGTGTCAATTCAACCCATAATCATTCTCTATCGACACAACTCGTATAACCATACACACCAATCACATGGATATTAACATCACTTGAAGCAACATGAAACAACACCCATCTATCGGAAGAACTATCTATCAGAAGAACTAATGACCATAATTGTAACCCCATCGAATTCCAAGATAAGACAATCCCCCCCGAGAGACCAATGATAGAATACAAACATGTGCAAAATCATTATGTCCCCATAATTTGCGAATTACATGATCCGAAACTCTAACCACTTTCATCTCGATTTAAATCACAAATTTAAATTCCACTTTCGAATACAAGAATGAATAAAAAATTGTTTCATGCTATTAGAAACTCCACGTCAACAATTCTAACATAGAAAATTAAATGACATAAAATAAAATCACCAATCCTCGACATAAATTGATAATTGCTTACTTACTTCCCTCCCTCAACGCATCAACAATGACATTAAAATTATTATTGTTAAAAAGCTTCACCTTCTCACCCACATGGAATGTTAGTTCCTCTCTGCTTGGTCCCAAATCCTTCTCCACCAATCTTAGAATGACCCGGTTAATGTTGTGAATATCCGGACCCGATGACTTGGATGCTACCACATCCAAACCACATGGGGAAGCTGAAAAACATTGTTATCCCGGACCCCCACTGCTACCCAAGACAGTCTCGACAAACTGCCGGTGATCGGAGTTGCTATCTTCCACAATTCTGCCCAATCCTATTATCGCCTCCAACTGCAACTAGAACCCGAGGCTGCTGATAAGTGTATAATTACACTTATTATCATGATATTTTTACTTATAAAATGATATGGTTTAAAGTCATTTTATACTTCACATAAAAGATTTCACGTGGTATGTAGTTGTTTTTGATGCAAGTGCGGAAACTAGGTGAATCTTGGGAGTGAAATGATCAAAGATGGAATTCTATGTAAAAAGAGTGAAAAAGGTGAAAAAAGATGCGTGGAACACAAGGAATTGGCTTAGGATCAAAGTTTTCAAAGATCGGCAAAGTTGCAAAGAAAAATCATGAAGAAAAACACATGTCATGATAGTGACACCCATTCAAGGTCACGACTTATCATCCTTCATAAACAAAAAGTTACAAAACAATGTTCATGATTGTAACATGCATATCATGCTCGCGACTTGTGATGGTTTTTAGTCAACTCTTCTCAACTACCAATCGCCGGATAAGGATGATCAACCGCCATCAACTATCAGATGAAAAGAAACCTTTTGGAAGCAGTCCAATCATGAAAAGGTGACTTTCCATTATAGATGAGGATGAAACCTTGCATCCAATTACATTGAAGTGATGCAACCCTTTGCCAATGGACACATTCTTCATTTGGATAGACGCAACCCTTCACACTCTATAAATAGGGTTCACATCTACCATTTTTGTGGAATGCATATGGTACATGGGCAATGAATAGTCGTGTATGCATAGATAGAGAGTGAAAAAGATATAGATTTCGCTAGTTCAAAGTGTTAGTGAGAAAAATGTATAAAGTGATTCGATTTTCGATCACTAGATTTCTCCACAAATTCGAGCGATTATTGCATGAGTGTAATTGCAATGCACTTATTAATAAAAGTTTCTATTCTTCAACATTCATTTGTTCAATATTCACAAAGAATAGCATCCTAGTGGAAGTTCTACACGAGTTGAGACCGAATTCAAAGTAGACGCAGGAATTGCCGGAATTGACGACTCCCATTAAAAGAGTGGATACGGTTTGATCAACTTTAGCTTTCACTTGCATACCTTACAACTTTAATTTGTTTTCTATTTTTACTTTCTATTTCAAAGTTTATGATATGTCTATGTGTCATTATCAGTACTTCATCTTACGTCTCTTATATTAATCAAGTTATATGCTTTTGAGTTAACTTTAAGAGTGATTTCGGGATTAACAAGATTGTGTATAATCACTGGATCTATGATTATAACACTGTTTAGTGAGCCAACATTTTTTGAGTGGTAACTTGCTAAATATGTCTTTGTGAGAGCGACCAGTACTAAGCACAGTATTATTGTTATCCAAGTTTTATAAGTGCCATAGTTCGTTTACCCTAGATTTAGAAGAGTCATTTCATGTGTTGCTCTGTGGTGAATTATTGAATATTTGGGCGTCTAGAACCGTGTTTGTTAATGTTATCTACTGTACAAAATATTCTTGATGATTTTTCATGTTTTTCTCTACTATACTTGTTCTTAGGGAATATCTATATAGTTTACCTCTTCTCTAATCTGTTCATGCATCTATTTATTCATCAGTCCACCATTCAAAACCCTATAATTTATTTTCTTTTCTTTTGTTCCGTAACTCTAGTTGGTCCTTAGAACCGAATTCCTTCCCTGTGGGATCAATATATTTTAAAACTACATCACAACTGTATACTTGCTATTATCATCATTTTTCTATTTGATAAGTGGTACTGACAACCCCTGTTAAATTTAGAACTTTTATATTACTAGTAAAAGAGTGGCGAACAAGTTTTTGGCGTCGTTGCCAGGGATAAGCATTTCGGAACGAGTATAGCCAAAAACTTACGAACAGTTGTTGACTCCAACTCTGCTGTCCAGGACCCCTTTGCTGCCCAAAAAGCCACTACCCACAGTAGCACCATTATCCCTCTCCACCGAAGGTAACGTTTCAGGAATAACGCTTGCATGGTACATCACCAAGTTGCCAAATGAATTACGATCCTCCACATCTCAGTTTTCCAAGCTATTATCATCATGGGAAAAGCTACTAAGAGAATTCTCCATGCTACTCGCATACTACCTCCACACAATGTTGGCATCCGACACCTTGTCTAAACATCGAATACACCATGACCTCCATTGACCTAATACAAAGATTAAAAGCCTCGCACTTCGCACCTAACTTGATAGAAATCAAACATGATATCATGTCCAAATGATCCGGCCTATCAAAATCACAATCAATAAAAATAATTATCCTAAAACGGCCGACTAGACTTCTCACTAAGGGCTCACAAACCAAGGATGGTTGAATCCCCACTAAGTCCAAATATGCGATGCTCTCTTCTACCACAAAATTAGTCTTTAAGGTAGCACCTCATAGATAATATGTTGCATAATCTTCCAATCTTCATTCATAAAGGCAGTCATAGCGTTCATCGATGAAAAAGAAATTATCGCTCAATCACCATCGGCTGAAGCCATGAATTCCTCATCAAACCCCTCCCCATCACTAAATCATTGATGATATGAATTTGTGAGATACTAATCAACTTAATAACATACGCTCAATTTCCCCAAGGTGCCACCGAGGTTAAAATCTCCTTCGAGTTACCAATTGAAGGTTCGGCTTGAATATTCTCACGTTCCTTCAAACCCAAAACCTTATCACTCTTGACTACATCAGTAAAAGATCTCGTATCCCTCATCGAATGGTGAAAAATTAGTTTTCTCTTTGGAGGAGGAGCCACTTTCGATTCCTTTATACGACTGTTATAACATGCCACGAACGCTTTCAAACGAATAAGACCAAAAGAAATTATTCTTAATTTCTCAATGGCATTGTCAATTGACATTGATTCAAACCAAAATTCAAATATTTTTCATTCCTTCTCCATGTTACATACACATGGCCTCTAATCCCAAACCTCATAAACATCATTTTCATGGCAAAGATGTCCATACCATTCAGGAAATTCTCAAAATAGACTCTCCTCTGGTCTAGGAGTTAGGCTAAATGATGGTGGGGTGGAAAGCGGGGTTGGGGGTATGCTGGAAATTGACGAGGTTGGAGGTGAGTAGAAAACTGTCACGACTGGACTAAAGGGTGGCGGCAGCTCGGGTGGATAGGCTAGTGGTGGTGATTAGGGTTTGAACGACGGCTCTAGGAGCGGTGGCGGCTGGCTTGGTGATGGCTAAGGGAGGGGAGCGACACCATATTAGGTTATTTTTAGTTACTAGTTGATATATAGGTTTATTGTAACCTTTATAAATGATAATGATGAATAAGATTACATTTTCCGTACTTTCTCTCCATTTATCTTATGCTTCACATTTTTATAGTTTATATTCTTATTTGTTCATTTTATTTATAACACGTTATTAGCACAAGTTCACACTATGGTCAATAGCAATAAGAATATCATCTGGCTGATATGATGATTATAATATTACGGTGGTGGACATTATGAAGATTCATGGAATTAGAATGATCGGGAAAATTTTCTTCTCGATTTTCAATTTCAATATTTATTGTTAATATTTTATACTCGATCTTATTTTCCTCACAT
>CATIWQ010492918.1:0-10585 GCA_949673415.1 Euphorbia schlechtendalii
GAGATCGTCCTAATTCCATCTCTGAATTTTATTGCCTCTGGGACTTTATAGCTCCTCTGATGACTTCATGTTCTCCAGATGAGGCTTCATTCTGAGGCTTTCTTCTGAACTCAGAACTTACAAAACTTATTGTCCTTTGAAAATCAACAAGAATTAATTGGAAAATGATAATGAATTGGAAAAATGAATTCAATAATGAATAACTTTTTCATTTTAAACTCTTGATTATTTGCAATCAATTCCTTATGTTCTATAACTTTTCAATTTAGTATAAATAATTAAATTGGATCGGATCCTTTGACCTGATTGACCCGCTTATGAGCGGACCGGGTATTTCCAACAGTTCGAATATAGGAACCTTAATGAATATATAATTTAGATTCAAAACTTTGTATGTTAATGGAGTGGTTCTCCAAACTTATAACTTATGACTTATAACTTAATAGTGTTTTATTTAACTTTTAAAGAGTTTAAAAATAAATAGTTAGGTGAATCTGTAAAATGATTTTTAAGTTACTAAAAATGTTTTTCAAAAATTGAATTTTAAGTCATTTATAAGTTGCTAAATCTTGAAAAGATTAAAAAATACATTCGTAAGGGGTTTTGAATATAATATACTCCCTCCCTTTCTTTTTATCTAACATTTTGTAAAGTTTCATTTTTTTTTAATTTAATTGACATTTTTCTTTTCCCAATATACTTATTCTTTTTTTCCCCATTTTGCCCATAATAAGTTTAGCATTTTTTCATGTCATTAATTATTCACACTTTTCTTCTCTTTTTTGAATGGACAAAGAATATGAAAAGTTTATTGATCCATTATTTGATAAACAAAGAGAGAGACTGCTTCTTTCAAAGTACAAATGCAGATTGGTGAAAGTAAAACAGAAGCAAAACAAGAATTTGATTTTAAGCCAATGATTCAATGTAAAATAGAAATAAGTAAGGATTATACACAAGTCATGAAGAGTCCACTAAACATTGATTTAAATTTTTAAGCTGAAGATATGTTTGATTTGAAACCACCAACAAAAGATTCTACAAAGGTGAAGAGAAAGTCTCCATTAAACATAGATTTAAATCAACAACCTGAGTTGGAGCTTGATTTAAATCTACAATCTGAGCCGAAGATTGATTTGAATGTACAAGCAGAGCCAACATTTGATATGAACAGGTCACCAGAGGAAGACGTGGAAGTCGTTTTGATGGATTTGGAACTTCTCCAAACAAACAGGTCACCAGAGGAAGATGTGAAAGTCGTTTTGATGGATTTTGAACTTCTCCAAACAGTTAGAACAATGTTAACCATATATCTGCCTAATTTTACAGATTGTTTTTAACCTATTATGCTTCTGGTTGTAATATGGAAAACTTTCTTTCAAATTTTGGTAATATATTGATGGAGGGTTAATTGGTTATATTTTGTCCATGATGCATTTCCAAATTTTGGTAATTTGATTTATCAATTCTGGTTATGAAAATATATATTGTGGCGTGATGCTTATTTGGTTAATTGATTATGTCTACGGAAATTTATTCATTTATATTGTAGGTATGGAATGTGATCTTCCCATTAAGTGAGTAGTATTGTATTGGGGTATGATGTGAATTGGAAATTTATTTACTTATTTGATTGCTTATTTCCATGGAAATATATTCATTTGATTAATGGCATGAAAATATCCATTCTTCCCTTATTTTATGCAATATTAAAATGGACAGTACTTAAAACTTGCTGTAATATGTTTTTTTTTTTGCAGTAAGATTTTCTTTTTAAAACATTATGAGTTGCAGGAATAATTTTATTTGTATTAAAAAGATTTTACTAATAAACCGAAAATTAAACATTGAACAATTACTAGTTTTATTTATTTTCTTTATTTCTTTTCACACTACAAAGACACATGTCTGATTTCCATTCTTTAGCATCCCACTCAACTTTTTTCTTCTTTGTATCAACTGCCACATACAAGCATACATCCACAACTCATCACTTTAATTCATGCATATCCATTTACATGCTCTCCACTTCTTTAATTTATTTAGTTAAATTACTTTCTTTAACAATATAATTAAAAGTATGTTTCTATTTTTCATGCGTGATCAAAGTTTTGATTTTTTGTACCATGAACGAGATATGCAAGAGTTCATATTTAGGTGTGTTAGTTTCCTTCTTTCCCTATATTTTCAAACATAAAAATAATGAAAAAGTTTGGTACTTGATGCCAAATTTTCAACAAAATATTACTGGTTCACCATCCAACACAAGTACATAAAAATTAGATCGAACAAAACAACTACAGTAATATTTCAACTATATAAAAATTCTAAAACTTTTTGTACTAATGCAGCATCACAGCTTAATCGAGCAAGAAGGTTGCCAATGTTTTCTAGCCTTGCTTTGTTTATATGCGGGATTTTGTATTTGTGTGAACCTCACTTTCAGAATTTCTATCATGCATAATTGTAATGTAAAAAAAACACGGTTAGACTTAACAGCTGAAAAATTTTCTAATGACCTCATTACGGCATCAATAATTTCATCAATTGTAGTGGACTCCTTTTGTTGTAAGGACTGAATAGCATTGAAAAATCCAAGATCCAAAACATTTAAATCCGGAGAGTTAGGAGGTTGACAAACTAATCGAATGTCGAATCCATCTTGAGAAGCTGCTTCATGAAACTCACTATCATTACAATCAATATGTGTCCTTGCATTATCTTGTTGAATGAATATTGAGTGCATTATTTCATCCCTCGGCCATATTTGCTTGATAGCAGGTATTACTTTTTCAATCATGTAGGCTCTCATTACTTCTCTATTAACTAAAAATATCGGCTTAGTTTCTAAGGTGCCTGCAACTCTATTAACACTGCTCCTTCTAGCTGGTTCTTGTGTGACAAAAGGAAATACACCTATTTTTCCAAAGAACACCTCATTTCCTTGAGCATCAAATTGAGGACGAGCAACAACTACTAAAAATATTACCTTTGTGATGAAATTTTTACTCTTACAGGTTCGCATCAGTTCATCTTCATCAGGTGGCAGATAGTATCTCTCACATCTTTTTTTCATAAAGAACCACTTCTCATCAATATGAACAATGTTATGCATTCCCTTGAATATCGGTTCATGTGGTATGCTACTTTCTTCAAGCATTGATATGCAGAATTGTAGGCGAGATTTTGTATTGTTTTCATTCAAAGAAGGTTTAATAGCATTAGTATGTCGTCTTAAATGTCTTGTCTTTAACAAATGAAATGCTTTGCTCTCACTTATCTCTAAAGAATAAGATAAGGATTTAAGACTGGACCTTTCTTGCAAGGGAATTTCACGAATCCGATCAAAGTCCACTTGAAATCCTTTTCGACCACAATTTGATGTTCTTTTATGTGATACGTCACTAATAAGAGAGGTCTTTGATTGCTTCCAAATTCGTTGAACTGTACGGATTGAAATAGAAAATACCGATGCCACTTGTATCACCTATCTTTAATTTTCCAGCAACACTTTTTTGTACAAGCATTGTATATATGGCTCTCCTTTCATCGTTACTTGTATTTCTGTTTATATTTCTGACACTCCTATCTGTGCCACAAAAAACACAAAAACTATATTTAAACTGGTTCATCCATAAGTTTAAAGCAATTAAAATTTTAGGAATCAGAATATGAAATACCTGTGTTCATGGTTGTTTCGTGATCAAATTCCTCCACCAGACCATCATTGATATGCTCATCTTCTTCTCCTCCATTAAATTCCTGTGTTATGATTAAATGTTCATTTTCTTCTCCTTCATGAAACTCTTGTGCTACAATTAAATGTTCATCATCTTCTTCTTCAGAAAGTGGTTCACAATTCAAATCAAACAGTAAATTATTTGAAGAAGATTTGTCAAATAATGGAGAATTAGGATTGCAATTAAGATAAAAAAAACCAGAATTAGGAGTATTTGTTTGTGGCTCCATTTTGCTAATATTTTCCAATGTAAATGAGTTTGGATTTCAAAGGAAAGAATTTTTCACATAATTTAAATTTTGATTTTGAGCAAAAATTTTTAAAGATGGAAAAAATCATTTACCAAAACACTTTGGCGCCACAAATTTTGGGAAATTTAAGTTTAAAGGAAATGAATAAAATCTGCAACTTTACAAATTCTAAATTACATTAAATAATAATAAAAGTACTTTTGTTCTAAAAAATCTAAAAATGATGTTAATTAGTGTAGTTAATGAGAAATATTAATGCTACATGGAAAGGTGCGAAGAATATTAATTAGGGGTATATTAGTATATTTACTACAATAATTATTGAAGCTTGGTATTGATGAATTTACCAAAAATGACAAATAAAAAGAAATGGAGGGAGTAATAATGTAATTTGTTTGGTTAAAAAGTAAATTTGAAAAAAAATCATTTTTTAAAAGTAATTTACTACTTCTTACTTTTTTTTTGCTTAAAAATAACTTTTTCAAGTTGAAAACAGTTTAAAGAAACACTAAACAAACTAATTTTTGATTTAAAAATCTACTTCTAAGAAAGTTTGACTGATTTTTGAATTAGGAGAGATACCTCTAAATTTTTGAATTCGAGTTATTATTATGTATTTGTTTTAAAAATGTATTTTATTTATTCTAAAAATTATACTGATAATTATATGATAATCTTTGTCAAACAATCGCCACCTTAAGTGTAGGATTTTGTGGAGAGATGGCTTTTACCGCATATATCAGGAGCAACAGATTCATGAGACGAAAATCATGTTATAAAAAATAAAAAAACCTCCTCATAAGGAATTTAAAAACTTCCAAAATATTCTATTTAGGAAAGAGTTGGCTTTAGGTCCATGAAACAACAAATAAAAAGTAAATTTTTTTGGTAACAAGAAATAAAAGGTACTCCTCCGTTTATTAAATATTATCGTTTTCGAGTGATTTTAATATCTCTTTTTTATTGTGATTTTGTATTTTCAATATATTTTTTCTCTAAGTTTTTCATTACTATCCCTATTAATTTATTCGAATTTCAAGATAACAATATTTTAATATCCAATAACAATATGAGAAGAGTATAAAAATCAAAATTTAAATATATTAATGAAGTGTAGGGATGGCAACGGATCCCGGACCCGGTTCGGATCCGTGGATCCGGATCCGTTTTTAGGGTCTGGATCTCAATTTTATAGACCCGTCGGATCTGGACCCGGATCCGGATCCGGGTCCAGGAAACGGGTCCGGGTCCGGGTCCTGATAATGAAACCCGGATCCGGACTCGGATCCGTAATTAAATATTAATTGTATTTTTTTATTTATTATTTACCTCGAAAATATTGGATAATTAATATTATTTGATATCCACGTAAATCCAATTGTATGAACATAATTAAATGAGCATGTAAACTATTTAAAATAAGGTGAAATGTACAAGTATGGAAGGTGAAACTAAGAATTTGATGTTAATTATATGGACCCATTTTGGACCCGGATCCGTGGGATCCGTCGGATCCGGATCTGGATTCGGGTCGGATCCGGGTCCAATATCTGAAAACGGATCCGGGCCGGGTCCAAGCCGGACCCGTCCCGGATCCGGCCCGTTGCCATCCTTAACTGGGGATGAGTCAGACTTGTATGAACTTTTTCTTGGAGATCATTGACCTTCTTTTGAGGACTGATCGAACATGAATGAACTTTTTTGAAGAGGCCCACGGCCTATTATGAGGAATGAGCCTTTTCAAGTTCAACCATTAACAATGATGGACTTTCTCTTGGAGACTCGATTACCTTCTTTAGTATATGAGCCTTCCTTATCAAGTACAACCGATAACAATGAGTTTTTTTTTTGGAGATCCATGATCTTTTCCTGGGATAGACCTTTATTTTCAAGTCCAATCAACAATGATGGACTTTTTCATGGAGATCCATGACCTATTCCGAGGGATGAGGCTTCATTTTCAAGTCCAACTGACAATAATGATCTTTTTCTTAGAGATCCATGACCTTTTTTTGGGGGAATGGCCTTCATTTTCAAGTTCAACCCAAAAAAAAGGGAAATGATGAATTTATTCTGATCCCAGCTGTATGCGGGCTCTGCCCGTTGCTCTGATGATAAAAAAAGAAAGTGATTGAGGTCTTAGCCTAGTGGTTAAGACGGAAGTTGTGGACTCTAGAGGTCCCAGGTTCGAGTCACATCCGGGGTGAGTTGGGGATTTTCCTTTCCATTTAATGTAAGCCCAAATGAGGCAATTTTTTTAAAAAAACAACGACGAACTTTTTTTGGGGGTTCCATTGCCTCTCATACTCTGAGTCTTCCTTTATGATACTAACATTTAGTGGTGGACCTTCTTTCGGCAATCGATCCTCCTTTGTGAGCTGGACTTGTATCAAAACACGTTCCTCGAGTGATCTATGACTTGCTTTAGAAGATGGACCATACTTTATTGATGATAGACCTTTTATTGTAAGGTTAACCCATCTTGAGAGATTTTCTCTAGGAGTTCCATAACTTGCTCTAAAAGATGGGCCTTTCTCTATGAACCTTGCCATTAGTGATCTTAGTTTAGTGATTTTTTGAGTTACAATGGATGATGCCTCATTAGTTTCCTTACCATTTGATGGCATTTGGGCCTCATGCAAGAATGTATTAATGTTTGATAAAGGATTACTTTCTTCTTTTATAAGAGGTCTATCGGAGTTTGAAAGTTGCATTAGGGAAGACATTATGAAGATGAAAACTAAAACAAAGTATGGGTTTACGTAACAAGACATTTTTTTCAAGTTACGTAATAAAATAATGAATTAATTTGCATTTATTTAGGATCCAATTACATAATTTTTATAAGGATAAACACATCAATATTCCCCTCAAATTGGTTACAATAGTAAGAAGCCACCCCCAACTTATAAAAGATATAATTAACCCCTCAAGTTGATAAAAATGAATCACTTAGGCTTTGCTTGGGAGGGGGTTGTTGGAAGGATGAGAAGGGATAGGAAAAAGGTCAGCTGCTTGGGAGGCTTTTTTTGAATGTAACTGACAGTAATTGGGAGGAGGCTTGTTTGTTCATTTATGATGGTTGTCCCCCATTATGATCCCACCAAATTTGGGGGATTTGGGGGGACGAAGAAGTATGTTTACATTTTTAACCTTCCATGTTTCATTTTTTATGAACATATTTTTTTCTTAGAGATATTTGTGTAGTTTCTAAGTTATTTTACTTTAAAAAATCATCTCTTCTTTCCAAACACAATAATATTCTATCATTTATGTTTCCATCAGATACCATCCTTTCATTTCACTTCCTTTATAATTCTTACAAAACTTGCTCCCAATCGAAGCCTTGGAGCATGTCCAATGGCTCCCCATTTTAAGGATATCCCCAAAATGGGGAACTATTATGTTTGCTATATCCTGGGGAATGATTATTTTAATATTATTGGTTTACTTTTGGATTATTTTATTATTATGTGTATTATGGATTTAATATTTATATATTTTATATTATGGATTTATTATTTGTCTATTATATTTTCATCTCTTTGTTACTTGTGTATCATATTTCCATCTCATTTTACTTGTTTATATAAAAAATACAATATGCATGTTAAATAGAAAAAAAATTATTCGTAATAAAATATAAAAATAATAATTAAATAATAAGATATTTTAGTTCAAGATATTATAGTTAAGATATAATTTGTTGAATAATAATAAGAATAGAACTGGTATAAAGAAATGAATATAATAATAAAATATTATTACTTTATTGGAATCTGAAATGGAGAATGGAAAATAAGGAAGATTGTAGGAGCAAAAACACTGTAGATCCTGTAAAATAGAGTTTGGGGAATGAAAAAGGGAAATTGTAAAAAATGACCTGCTTTAGTAACATACTTTCCGCCCAAGTTTTGGTCCATTACTTTTTTGTTCCAAAACTAATCCAAAATTTTTTTTGTACGCTCCCTTTTTCCTTTGTTCCTCTATACGTGCTTCCTAATTAACCTCTTCACATCCTCCATACCTGATTCTCACTCTCTCTATTATCAACTACTTTCCTTGCTTTCTCCTTGCTATTTGTTTCGTACAATTTCTCTTCTTTTTGTTACGTTTTCAAATACTAACCTAATCTCAGCTCGTGTTCGTCATTTTCTTTCTTCCTACGGTATGTAATTTCGTTTTTGATCATTTGTTGATTCTCCTCTGTTACATACAGTTTGTCTTCTCCTTTTTTTCGTTTATATATTTCGTTCCTTTTCATTATAGTTATGGCACTAAGAAAGTTTCGTGCCAGAAGAAAAGCCTTGTCGTTCCAAAGAAGGCATCGAGGGTAGTGAAGTCTGCTTCAACTCCTTTGAAGGTTGGTACATCAAAAGAAATGGAGGAGACACTTAAGGTACTTTTACATGTTCAAATTGTCTTTTGTTTGTTTCCTTCTTTTGAAATTTGATCGATTTAGTCATTTTTATACATTTGGTATCTATCTGGTATTTGTGTTTGTTTTGTAAGTTTGTTATATAATTCTGGTATCTATCTGGCATCTACATGTATTGTGCTTGATTTTACAATCTGGTATCTATCTAGTATTTATCTGGTATTTGTATTTGTTTTTGTAAATTTGTTGTACATATCTGGTATCTACCTGGTATTGTTCTTGTTTTTTACATTTTTTGTTATAACTTTGTTCTTATATATGTTACAAGTGAGTATCTGGTATTTATCTGGTATCTAGCTGGTATCTCTCTAGTTTTAACTTGTTTTTGTAAATTTCTTGTAAATATCTAGTAGTGATATAGTATTTTCCTAGTTTTTATGTTTTTAAATAGTTTTTTTGCTAATAATTTTGGTATTATATATGTTACAAGTGAGTATCTGGTATTTATCTGGTATCTAGCTGGTATTTCTCTAGTTTTTAACTTGTTTTTGTAAATTCCTTGTAAATATCTGGTAGTGATCTGATATTTTTCTAGTTTTTATATTTTTGAATAGTTTTTTCTGGTAATAATTTGGTATTATATATGTTACAAGTGAGTATCTGATATTTATCTGGTATCTAGCTGGTATCTCGCTAGTTTTTAACTTGTTTTTGTAAATTTCTTGTAAATATTTGGTAAAGATCTGGTATTTTTCTAGTTTTTATATTTTTGAATAGTTTTTTCTTTGATCCATGTGTATATCTGACTTTTTTTAATTCAAAATGTTTGCAGCTTTACGAGTTGGTGTTTCCCCGTACCTTGATTTGGTATACTGGTGTTAAATGCACCTCCAATATTGAAATGTTTGATAGTCAGGGCTCCTTTTCCAAAATGAACACTTTTTGCATGTAATCGATCGAATTTTGAAGTATGTTTAAACTTTTACTAGAATACAGTTGTTGTATATAGAAATTTTTTGTCATTTAAAAATCAATTGAAAGAAATTTTTGCAGCTATTTTGTGTGGTTTGAATAGTTAAAGACCTACAAATCTGGTGAAAATGAAAGCAATGTATTTTATAGGTTCAATTTGGTAAGAACATGGTAGTAATCTACTATTGACAATGAGAAAACTTAATTTATAATGATTTTTGAAGTGATTGACAACAAGTTTCTATTTGAATATGTATAATTTTTAATCTACAAAGATTGCAAAATGGAATGTTCATCTTGCGAATTCTCTACAATGGCTAGATTATAAGAACAAAGTTCTCTTTCAAGGTGAATGTTATTCTCATCTTCACCCATCACGATCATATCATCTTCTTCCTCTGTTGTGGAACCTAATCAAGCATGTGAGACCACATGTAAAGATGAGAATTAGAAAAATGGTATATAGCTGGTGGAAGTTGGTATTTGAACAATTTTTCAACAATATATCTTCATTCGTGCTTGATTTTTTTTATCAATAATGTATATATCAATTTAAAATCGTAGGAAAAGCACATCAAGTTCATGTAGAAACTAACAATGTTGAAAGCTTGTTAAAATAACATGAGTTTATACTCAATACCTGTAACTTACCAGCAGTATATCAATTTAAAATAGCATGCTTTAAAAACATGTAAATACTAGCAGTATATTGTTTGCCACTTTTCTACTGATAAGTTTAATAGTTTGTTCACAAGATTCGGATATATATCAATGGTGCCAAAAACTTGTTCATGAAAAATATAGGTGTTGTCAGTTGCTCTTATCAAATAGAAAAATGATGATAACTGCAAGTATACAGTTGCGATGTAGTTTTAGAAGATATCGATCCCATAGGGAAGGGTTAGTTCTAAAGATCAGCAAGGAAGATAAAACAAGGAAAATAAAATATAATAAAGTAAAATTTTAGGAAAGAAGGGTTAGAATGAAAAATGGGTAAATATAGGTATGAAAGATTAGAGAACCTAAATATATAGATTTTTCCCTACGAAATAAGGATAGCAAGGAAAACATGCAAGTTCAACAAAGTTGTTACGATTCACTAAACTAATCTAATAGACTCGGTTCTAAATACTAAGATGTTCAATTATTCGGCGCAGAGCAACACATGAAATGATTTTTCTAGATCTAGCGCAAAAGAATTAAGACTATCATATAAACCTGGACAACATCAGTACTATGCTTAGT
>CATIWQ010492932.1:0-10025 GCA_949673415.1 Euphorbia schlechtendalii
TTTGATTGGAGGGTTTGGATGATAGATAGATGAATAGATAGATGTATGAATAGACTAGAGAAGATGTAAAATATATAGATATTCCCTAAGAACAAGTTTAGCAGAGAAAAACATGCAAAATCATCAAGAATATTTCGTACACTAGATAACTTCAACTAATAAGGTTCTAGATGCCCTAATATTCAATAATTCACCGTAAAGCAACACATGAGATGACTTTTCTAAGTCTAGGGTAAAAGAATTATGACACTTATAAGAACCTAGATAACTATAATACTATGCTTCATACGGGTCGCTCTCACATAGCCATATTTAGCAAGTTACCATTTCAAAAATGTTGGCTCGCTAAATAGCATTATAATCACCGATCCAGTGATTATACACAATCTTGTTAACCTAGGAATCACTCTTAAAGTTAAGTCAAAAGCATAAAACTTGATTAATATAAATGACGGAAAACGAATTACTCAGTGAAAGCTAAAGTTGATCAAACAGTATCCACTCTTTAATGTGAGTTGTTAATTCTGGCAATTCCTGCGTCTACTTTGAATTCGGTCTCGACTCATACAGAACCTCCACTAGGATGCTATTCTTTGTGAATATTGAATAAAAGAATGTTGAAGAACAAAAACTTTTATTGATAAGTGATTTGCAATTACACTCATACAACAATCTCTTGAATAAGTGGAGAAATATAGTGATCGAAATAGGAATCTAATCACTTATACATTTTTCTCGCTAAGACTTTGAAGGTAGCGAAATCTAGATATTTTCACTCTCTATCTATACACGCATACTATCATTCAATGCCTTCTATTCATGCCATAACACTATGCCATGAAATTGGTGGGTCTTGAACCCTATTTATAGAGTATGAAGGTTTACATCTATCCAAACGAAGAGTCATGTCCATTGGCGAAGAGTTGCATTACTTCATTTTGATTGGATGTAAAGATTCATCGTAATCCATAATGGAATGACACCTTTTCATGATTGGTTATCTTCCAAAGGGTGTCTTTTCGATTGGTAGTTAATGGTGGTTGATCATTGTTATCTAGCGGTTGGTAGTTGAAAAGAGATAACCATTAACCATCACAAGTCGCGATCGCGAATCACTTGTCGTGATCGTGAACATTGGTTGGTAGTTTTCTGTATATGAAGAGTGATAAGTCGTGACCGTAAATTGGTGTCACGATCGTGAAATGCTATTTCTTCATGATTCTTCTTTCCAACTTTGTCGATCTTTGACAACTTCGATCCTAAGCCAAATCCTTGTGTTCTACACATCATTTTGCACCTTTTTCACTCTTTTTCCATAGAATTCCACTTTTGTTCATTTTACTTCCAAGATTTACCTAGTTTATGTATTTGCATCACAGATAACTACATACCACGTGAAATCTTTTATATGAAGTATAAAATGAAACAAAACCATATCGTTTTGCATCTTCATATAAGCGTTATATGCTTGCTCGAATATTTCATTCTCTCAAGTATAGTATAAAGTATAAAGGACAAAGGGAGCACACTTTGAAAAGATTGATCTCAAGGCATTTTTAGATAACCTAGGATGCTAAACACTCTTAGTGGTTGCATTTTATGCTCCATACCACTCTCCCCTTTTTTTAGTGGTTGCATTTTATTCTCCATACCACTTTCTCTCATTTTTTTTCTTTTAATCATATGTTTTTGAAGTACAGATTTGTACTTTTCACCCATTTTTAATGCTATGCTTCTTTTTCTTTTTTTTTTTCACTTATTGAATGGTTGTAATTTCTGCTCTGTACCATTCCTCACCTTTTGCATAACACATTTGTTATCCTCTCTTTCTTTTGATTTTTCTCTCTTAATACCCTCATCCTTTATTAATCACTTTCAAAGTATTATGGCTATAGTTTCCCAACACTTTAAACACACTCAATACTTATAGGTTGTATTCGAGAATAGCATATAAAACTCATAGTAAGAACACTACTAGATATTATTCCATTTAAAACTTATCAGTAGCATTAAACTAAAACTATATAACTTATACTAATTCATGTTGCATTGAAATATATCAAAACTTAGTTGGAATGTTGCTTTTGAATGTTACTCACCACTCATCCTTGCCAAATGCTAGATGTTGTGCTATGAAGTTCTCATACTTTCAACGTGCGCTCAAACTCGAAACAAAAATTTGCACTAACATCAAACTTGTAATACCTAACACTCACAATACCCTTAGAACATACATTAGTATAGTATAGGTATGGATAATGTATAAATAACAAAAATCAAGAAAATTTTCATTCTTCAATTTTTGATTTTATTTGATTTTTTTGGATTACCCCCCCCCACACTAAAGAACACAATGTCCTCATTGTAAGAGATTTTATGAAAAATAAAAAACAAATATGAAAAACACACAAATGAGAAGAAAATAAAAAGAAAAAGAAATTGAACCCGTTTTCAATCATCCGAACATGAATCTGGAAGACTCGACGAGATATTCATATTCTTCAACGTAAAGTATGAATTCAACTTACGGTTCAAAGAAATGTTGGATTGTGTAAGTTGATGAACATCTTGTTGTATAGAAGCTATATCAAGGCATTCTTGATCGACATCTTTCACGAACTTCCCTGTCCAAGTATCTTCATTTACATGTGTAATCCCGGAGGCTTGTCTCATTTCACTATGTCCGATCTGAACTTCTTCAATGCCTTCATCGTATTGGTTCTCTTGAGAAGTAGATCCCTCTATCGGTCTTAACTTCCTAACCCTTATTCTATATGGTAGAAATGTAAATTTCCGTTCTTCCTCCTTAACTATTCCCGCTCTCTTCATGTATACTCCTCCCATAAAATTAAATTTCTCTCTAGGACTCTATTAGTATGGCAGTTGATTGTTCGCTCCAAAAATAATTCCACAAATTGTATTTGCACCTCCAACTCTAGCCTTTTTTATGTGTAGTAACACTAGTGATGGATTCCAACATGTACATCGGAAACTTTGGCCTTAATTGTGAAATGGCACACTCCAATATAACCAAAGCTTTCATTGACACTTTGGTAGTCTCGTGTCGTAAGAAGAGACTTTGAGAAATAAACTTGTGAAGACAAAGAAGACTGTTGCTCAGAATATTCTTGTTGGATGAGTTTTTGACATCGTATCGATCCAATCCCGTTAACTCAGTCCATACACTAGTTAAATCATAATCATCTTCCTTTTCGATCTCTTCATAGGTTTCTCAGAAACCAACCCACTTAATAAAAACCATTAAGTTGAACTTAAACTCCTCTCCTTCATTTCTAAACTTCCTCTTGAGAAAATTCCCATCCTACGTAATAGTAACCGAAAATTCAAGGACCCATTTCTCATTGAATGGAAATCGCATATTCACAAATTTTTCCAATCCAAATAGTGAAAAGTGGGATCATAGAACTTCATTAATATAATCACAGATCCAATGATTATACAATCTTCTTAACCCCGAAACTACTCTTAAAGTTAACTCAAAAGCATGTAACTTCATTAATATAAATGATGCAAGATGAAATAATCCTTATGACACATAAATTTCGAAATAAAAAGTATAAATAGAAAGCAAAGTAAAGTTGTAAGGTATGCAAGTGAAAGCTAAAGTTGAAAAAACCGTATCCACTCTTTTAATGGGAGTTGTCAATTCCCACAATTCCTACGTCTAATTTGAATTCGATCTTGACTTGTACAGAACCTCCGCTAGGATGTTATTCTTTGTGAATATCGAATCAATGAATGTTGAAGAATAGAAACTTTTATTGATAAGTGCTTTGCAATTACATTCATAAAACAATAGCTCAAATTTGTGGAGAAATCTAGTGACCGAAATAAGAATCGAATTACTTATACATTTTTCTCACTAACACTTTGAACGTAACGAAATCAATACAATTTTCACTCTCTATCTATGTATACATGCATTCTTCATATGCATTAACCATATCACCCATGAAATTTGTTGGTTTGGGACTCTATTTGTAGAGTGCGAAGGGTTGCGACTATCCAAACGAAGAGTCTTGTCCATTGGCGAAGGGTTGTATCACTTCAATGTGATTGGATGCAAGGTTTCATCCTCATCTTCATTGGAAAGGAACCTTTGCATGATTGGATTGCTTCCAAAAGGTGTCTTTTCGTTTGACAGTTAATGGTGGTTGATCTTTCTTATCTGGCAGTTGGTAGTTGAGAAGAGTTGACCAAAAACTATTACAGGTCACGAGCACGATATACATGTCGAGATCATGAACAATAGTTGGTAACTTTCTATTTGTGAAGGATGATAAGTCGAGACCATGAATGGGTGTCACGATCTCGACATGTGTTTTTCTTCATGATTTTTCTTTGCAACTTTGTCGATCTTTGATAACTTGAATCATAAGCCAATTCCTTGTGTTCCATGCATCTTTTTGCACCTGTTTCACTCTTTTTACATAGAATTCCATCTTTGATCATTTTACTCCCAAGATTCACCTAGTTTCCGCACTTGCATAAAAGACAACTACTTACCACATGAAATATTTTATATGAAGTATAAAATGACTTTAAACCATACCTTTTTATAAGTAAAAATATCATGATAATAAATGTAATTATACACTAATAAAAAATAAAGTCCTCATTTAGCCATGACGTAAGGATGTCATCATGGCAAGGCTTGCCACCCCTTTACCCTCTTGTTTCAAGGAAAACAAGATCATCTCATTCCATTCAAACTCATTCTTTTTGAGAGACCACATTGATCTCATTCTCAATAAGATAGTAAAGAGTCATTCCATTTCTTCATGAGGGTTTGAAAAATGTCTAGGAATCATAAACTTATAAGCATTAACACATGCATGACCTGATTCAATCTTATTTAGCAACCAATGTGGGTTGATAAAGGGAGCATCTCTTCAAGTTATCACGGAGCACCATTTCACCCATTCAAGAGGAAAGTTCATTTTCAGTCACAAGTGAGGGGTTAGTGTCAAGCCTTGACTAAGTCAGTTTTTTGCAATTCAACACCACGGTTAATCAGATGGAGAATGAGTAATGTGGAATTATACCGAACCCAATCAAGGGGGAGGTCTTCCACCCGATAATGGGATAAACTCAGATGTTGCGTTGACTAGGATCCTAACTAGTTTGTAGTTCTATGCAGCCTTTCAAGCATCCATGATGGAACTTCTCACTGAGGAGAGAAACTTAGACCGAAATCTGAATCCAAACTCCCTCTAGTTGATGGTGCCCATCCCACTAGTAACCAAGGGCCTGCTCCTTCCCTATAAGTAAATCTCGGCCCTTTCTTGAACCACAGAAATCAATTTAATCAAGTAGCCGACTCGGAGTAGTTTGGTAGCTTTCTTCCGGGTCAGGGATCAGGCCATCAAAGCTGATAAGTGATGAATACCTCCTTCTTCCAATACAATAACCCTAGGTGAGCCGTGCCCATTTCTTTCTTACAAGGGGTCTACGAATCTTCTATCAAGCTGAATGTCAGCACTTTCATGAGTTTTTTGCCTACCTTCTTTGGAAAAGGATCTCATCCACTCTTCCCCTGCCATCAATGGGCAGTCATCTCAAGGGTTCTCTACTTAGCCCTTATCATTTCCCATTCAAGGAGCATCTCAGTTTCATAACTCCTATACTAACCAACTATTTTATGAGTCAGTTTTAGGGTTTTCAGCAACCTTGGATTTAGCCACAATTCTTAGTATCCCCTAGGGGCATTACTCATCTCCAACCTCCAACTTATATGCCTACCATTATAGATCCTCATAATTTAGATCCATTTACTCAAGGGGTCAAGGTATTGGTTCCTCACGAACTCTCCCTTGAATTAGCAGGATTATGGTAGCAATTCTTAACTTCTCAAGCTAGTCCTCTACAATCCTATCCTCAGTTGGCTATCACTCTTTGGGATGAAGACTATCTCCCAAACAACTTTGTGATACCTGAGCTAGTTCTTTACAAGGAAGTGGGCAATCCTCGCTCACATATCAAGAACCATCAAACACTTCTTAGAGCTCAATTGTTAAGTGAAATATTCTTACCCAAATGTTAACAACCACGTTGGGGGTTTTGATTGATGAGTGGTTTTACAATTTACTCGATGAATTAGCAAGTGACTAACCCCACTTATCTAAGGCATTCATTGAGCAGTATATCTTTAGTAGCCAAATGAAGACTATAATCCAAAATCTTGAGGCCGTAAGGCAAAGACCCAGAAAAACTTTTAAAGCCTACTATGGTAGGTGGATGGATGTGCATGTCTTACTCATGGGTTTTCTTAGCATTTCTAAGATGATAGTCAAACTACTTGATGGTGCAATGCCATTTTATAAAATGTAAATGGGAGTTGATGAATTCTCAGGTTAGAATGAGGTCTATGTGAAAGCCAAGAAGCTTGAAAGGATTCATAGGTTAGAGCATACTACCTAGATTAGTTAACAAAAGACTTGGCATAGAAAGTAAAAGGGCATATGTAGAGATTGAGAAAATTGAGAGCTATGCGTATATTTTCAAGATGTCTGAGAAAATTGAGTGCATTAACAAGGAAAGGACTCAAAGGGTGAATTTAGTGAGGACGGGCCTCCCCTCCAACTTTGTCTTTGATATGTTCATGTAGTCTAATCTTAGGGTAGATTTTGTATCATAGGGGCTGATGATTAAAGAAGAGCCTATGATTGATATCCCGAGTGGGGAACGATATGTTGATGTGGTCAGGGGTGATCATCCTACCCCGATCGATATTGATAGTTATGTTTTGAAGTTTTATAAGAAGAAGGTCGTTGAAATCAAAGAAGTGCACATGGTGAGCCTAGTTACTATTGATATTGACAACTAAAAACTCAAGGATATCTCCATGCTACATCCTATTCCAAGCTATCCTATCCAAACTGTCATGGAGATATGGGTTTTAAAAGAGGGGGTATTAAGAGTTACGAGTAGAAGCTGGGTATACTAACCCGAAGTAAATAAGCAAGCTAAGGCTAAAAAATTGAGGAGGGGCATAGAGCTCACCCTCAATAATCATCCCCTCCTTATGCTGCTTGAAGAAGTAGCTCTCAGGGTTGACCCTCTAGTCAACCAGCTTAAGAACACTCAAGATAAATTCAATATATAGCATCTTCTTACCCTCTCTAACACTCATCTAAGAAGCCTCACACAAAATCCTACTCAAGATGGACGTAACTTCGACCACATCAATCATTGATATGTGTTCGATTATAGGCTACCAAACAAAGAAAAGCTAGGAGTAATTAGCTTTAAATGGTTTGATCCCCCCTTGAATTTTACCATCATAATAAGGCCCTTTTCGTTCAGGTCTAAATCTTTGGGTGAGAGATTCCCTCTATAATGGTGGATGATGATATACCCTCAATCTCGAGCCTCTTAAGGTCTTCCCTCATTAGACCTTAATGAGTATATGCTAGCAAGATCCACCATTTTATCTGAGCTTATGATGATATGAAAAGGGGAGTGGTTGGAACATTCAAGACTGAGGTCACCATGGGGAAGTAAAGGCTAGGGTTGTATTCACTACCTCGATACCCTAGTAACCTACTCATTACTTTTGGGTAGGCCCTGGATTCATTCAATTGGAGTCATCTTATCCACCATTCAAAAAAGATAAAGCTTTATCATTATGAGATGGTAGTGACTATTGAAGTTAATGAGTAGTCAGCGCTAGCCGCAATGGCTTTTGAGGAGAATGAATTGGCACTCCATGTGGCCACTGTCCATGAATGGAAGAAAAAGGTTCCCACTAGCTATCACCATTTTCAGCCAAGTATGGGAAAGCTAATGAAGAAGTTTGGCTACACCACCCCCGGTAAGGGTTTGAGCTAAAACCACCAAAGTATTTTGGAAGCTATCGACCTAAGCTTCTTGTCCCTCACTTTGGATTAGGCTTTGCCCAATCGCATAAAAAAGTCTATAAGCATAAGAAGCCATTGCTTTGCAACATGGTGAGTGTCTGTTAGAGGGGATAAGCGCGTTATGTTGGCCATGTAGAGCTTTTGGAACATGAGGGCTAGATGTGGTCGGGATCTGAGATCTTTAACGATGTCTTTAACTCTGAGAATTTCTGCTTATTGGGAAAAGAGGAGCCCCAAGAGGAAACCCCTATTCCCCTTTCTCTTGGTGATTATTGTGAGAAAGGGAAGGGAACTCATGGGGGTTGATGAATTCAAAAAGACTCTTGAACAAACCCTGGATAATATTCCTCCCAGTGATATGGATGAGGAAATCGAAACTGCTGTAGAAGCTCTCTCTTAATCTCTTGGTGTTGAGATGAAGAGAAGATAGAAGGGGATTGAGAGAAAAGGAGGTTCGATCGTCAAAAATTTCATAAGCTAGCTAAGGCCATGACTGAACATGCTAAGAAGGGAAATATGAGGTTGAGAAAAACTCGAGAGATGAATATAGCACTTGATTTAGAGGGTAGGATGAACAATTCGCCCAATGATCCTCTTAAAGGTAACCCTCCTCCCGTAATTACTCCCTCGTTCCCTCTTGCTACTACTTATGGTGAGGGCTCCTCCTCGACCCATATGCCTCCTGATATCTATCCACCTACTATTTTTACTATTTATCCTATCATGAATGCATCATCTGCTATCCTCATTGCATCTCTCACTTGTCATCAAGCTCCCCCAGTTGTTACTACTCCTGCCATTATCACTATCAAAGGGATGTTGCCTACTACCGCTACTGCTCTGGGGATGGCCACTCTGCATATTCAGTCATCGCTTTCACCGAACACCAAGATAAGCGGGAAACCAAAGGTTGCTAGTGAGGAACCAACCAATCAAGACCCTCCACCTTTGAAGGTGATGAATAATTAAGGTAGTTAATGAACATGTGAACTAACATGGAGGAATTTCAAAACTTACGATTAACCTTAAAGGATATCCTAAGCATGGTATGATTGACATAATCTTAATTGAAACATTAATAGATGCTATAGGTTTATAAAACTTAATGAAATAAACCTATCATATAAGCTTAGAGCATTACGAGTTTATGTGTGCCTTCCTTTGATATTGTGTGGCGATCCCTTTAACAATCGAATAGCACTCTGTTAGCAAAAACCTCCAAACTAGGAAGGCTTCTATAACAAGTTGACACAGACCCCACCGACCAAAACCTCATGTAAAGGGAGAACTTATCGGTATAAAGTGAATGTCCGACCACTCATAGTTCAACCTTGAAAATAACTAAAAAGGCTTTTTCCAAAATAGTAATAAGCCTTCAAAAGAATTCCTATGAATGCTAGAGAAACTCGTGGAGGATCTCACAAAAAACTCGTAAGAAAGAGGAGTTAAAACTCAGAAGGAAGGCTAAGCTGAAGTATGGAAAAGAGGAGGAAGGAGGCTACTATTTATATTGGGAGGGGAGAAATCCCTCATTTTCAATGTGAGAAATACCCATCCAACACGGGGTTGATACATGGAGCTCCATGCTCCATAGGTCAACCCACACGCATAGCCCATGTTGGTGGCTATGCGTGGCCTTTAAGGGAATCCCACGAGGGTTTCCCTTGTTCCATAAGCCTTGCTTGCGGGCTTGTTGGTGGGCTTGCACTCTAGGCTTACGCAAGCGTTGCTAAGCAACCCACCAGCATGTGTTGGCTTAGGCCAGCATATGTGTTTGCCACTTTTCTATTGATAAGTTTAATAGTTTGTTTGCAAGATTCGGCTATATATCAATGGTGCCAAAAACTTGTTCACGTAAAATATAGGTGTTGTCAATACCCCTTATCTAAATAGAAAAAAGATGATAACTGCAAGTATACAGTTACAATGTAGTTTTAAAAGATATAGATCCCACAGGGAAGGACTAGTTCTAAAGATCAACACGGAAGATAAAATAAAGAAAATAAAATAAATTTGATATTTTAGGTAGGAGGTTTAGAATGAAGAATGAGTAAATATAGGTATGAAAGATTAGAGAATCTAAATATATAGATTTTCCCTACGAAATAAGGATAGCAGAGAAAGCATGCAAGTTCAACAAAGATG
>CATIWQ010492936.1:0-13968 GCA_949673415.1 Euphorbia schlechtendalii
TGCTCTACTAATATTTTTTATATCATTGCGAAAATACTAACTTAACAAGAAAAAGATTTTTTAATAGTTTTTAAAAAAAGTTGAAAAAAGTTAGATCTTATTAATTACATTAATTTTTTAATTAAATGACTTCATGACATATAGTTTGTAAACCTAAATGTTGATGATAAGATAGTAAAATTTCTCTACCGATTACATAGTTCCATTTGCCATTTTTTTAAATTTTCTGACCCGGCTGTATCAATCTTTATCTAATTTTGGTAACGGCTGAATGCATTATGTGACCTTATGTACAGAACGATGAAATTAATAATCTTTATTCCAAAATTCATTTTTTTGAGTACAAAATTAGCTTTTTCTTAACATTTTTTAAAACTCTATACATCTTGCAGGACATGTTTGTCGCAGGAACAGAGACAAGTTCAACAACAATGGAGTGGCTAATGTCAGAGCTAATTCGAAACGAAAGAGTAATGAAGAAAGCACAAGAAGAAGTAAGAAGAGTAGTTGGCAACAAAAAGAAAGTAGAAGCAGCCGACATAGAACAACTAAACAACTTAAAATGCATAATAAAAGAGACACTAAGACTGCATCCACCAGCTCCACTTCTCGTCCCAAGAGAAACATCAGAAGGCGTTGAACAGGACGGCTATTACATTCCTCCTAAAACAACTGTCATTTTCAATGCCTTTGCTATTCAGACAGACCCCGATTTGTGGGAACTGTCTGAACAGTTTATTCCTGAGAGATTTGAGAACAACCCAGTTGATTTCACTGGTCAAGACTTCCAGTTCATCCCATTTGGTGGAGGCAGAAGGGTTTGCCCTGGAATTTCATTTGGGTTAGCTGAAATTGAATTGGTTGTTGCCAATTTGTTGTATTGGTTTGACTGGAAATTACCAGGTGGTCAACTTCCACAAGACTTGGACATGTCTGAACGTTATGGTCTTACTGTTCCTAGGCAATGTCCTCTTCTTCTTGTACCGTCTTTGTACTCTACCGTATCTGCCTAATTGATGCTGTTATGTTGTTGTCTTATTTTAGTTTTTAATCAGATATTGTAATTTTGATACCAAAACACATATATATCTATCAACTAAAATCCTTAAAATTAAATATTCTTTTTTTTTTTTGTCTCGATGAGGTAAATATTTGAAGATTTGGGACTAGTTATAATGGACTAAAATCAATGTATGTTTCCAAGGTTTAGATCAAATTCATAAAAAATTGATAGTCTGTAAAATTGTCATTCAAATTTTACAAACACACATAGTTATTATGAAGAAATTTATCTTATATAATATATTATAAATTTTCAAATTCATTATTAATCATTATAAATGAAAATAATTTTTTATACCGAAGAATACGCCAATATCATTAATTGTATGTTACTTTTATATATTTTAATAAGTTATTGATCATTTTTGTAACTAAATTATTATTTTAAATATAAAATTATATATAATTTCACGATCATCATTAGTAAAAAAAAAAAAGCATTGATGTTTCATAATCTCAAGAGATGCTTGTTTAAGCTTTATGTGTCGTATAATAGTTATTACTTCTCATATTTATAGCAAGGGGAATTTGTTTGCGGATGTTGTGACTTGGTTTTGAGTTATGAATCATAGTTGTGGCATGGTTTGGAACTATGAATAATATTCATTGAGACCTTTGGATTTAATTGATTGTTACAAATTATAGTATTTCTTGTAAGAAATATCATTTTGTTGGACTCAAAATAGTTAAAATGTTTTTCCTCGCTGAATTTACAAGCATTTCTGTCATTTAGTTATGTTAATTGAAACGACCAATAACCATCAAGAGATTTGTTCCACATTTTTTCTGAAATAAAAGCCTTTTAGGATTTCAAGCGACAAGAATGCCTTGTTAGCATATGCCAAATCCAACCAGATGTAACTACATTCTTCCCCGATTACTCTTACTGCTTGCTGTTGCTGCTTATGTTTAAAAAAGATCAAATATATCGACACCCCTTTAAAATTGATTTAGAAAACCGAGACACTCTCAACTTGATAAAAATTATCAGTTACCCCCAACTCAGCAAAATTGCACCAGTTTACCCTCCAATATCATGTTTGAACTTCTAGTTGGAAAGAGAATAATCAGAAAAATGACAATATTTGAAAAATCAAAATAACCAAATTCTGACACATTTCAATGAAATGGCTAACTAGGACATTTTTACCAAGTTAACTAATCATGTTTACCAAGATAAAGGAAGTAGCCGGTACT
This sequence comes from Euphorbia schlechtendalii, assembly GCA_949673415.1. Lineage (NCBI taxonomy): Eukaryota > Viridiplantae > Streptophyta > Magnoliopsida > Malpighiales > Euphorbiaceae > Euphorbia > Euphorbia schlechtendalii. The sequence continues at coordinate 2,260 of CATIWQ010492936.1, forward strand.
TTTCAAAATTATGAATGACATCCGATTTTCTGAACAATTTTAAAAAGTATGCGATGTATTAGACCTTTCAAAAATAAACAAAATGCATCTCCTCAACTACTAAACTTTGAAAATGTCAACTTCTCAAAAATAAGTCCTAATGCATCAAAATTCAAACTGACAACATCAAAATAACAATGCCAAAACACAACAAAATACTGGTTGGAAAAATCTATTTCATTGATTCAGAGATTAATCAAACAAAATTCACATACTGATGGGTTAACTACACTTCAAGCCAAATAATCTGTAGTCATTCTTAATCGATTATACACAATTTACAATCCAGGTGACGTAGAAAAGCATGCTTAGCACAACTGCTTGTTACAAGAACATCTCTTTCCACAGCCCCTCCATGGAGTTGATTTGAAAGAACACCTCAACCGCAACATAAACGATATCTTCTCTTCGGTTAGGTATTGTCCAAAGATTCCATGATGATTGAAATGCATTGTGAACTCAAGATGGTTTGATCGAATCATCACATCCTAAGATTGTCCCTAGTAAAAAAGGGTTGCCTAAGGGCTTCTCTAGCAGTTAGCCTGTCTGAGGTATCATATCGCAGAAGCCCTTGTAAGAGATGTATGAGATCTCCCGCTGAATGATCAACGTGCTGCATTATCACATTCTGCACAAAACCAACTTACTCTTAATATTAAATCGAGCAAGCTTTACAAACTTGCTCAACATGTCACTAAGATAATTATGAATAAACCTGCAGTCGTTGCAACTTCATTACAGCTCTAATACTTTCCCTTGACGTTGCGCCTTGGGGCCAGTCCAGTCGACCCCTTCTAACATATTTTTCAGCATGCCGGCTGACAAAACAATGAAACTTGTAAGCATAACCCATCAATCACAGAAACGAGAAACATAAAAGGAAAAAATTATATTAATCTCCTTACTCTACTCTCTTTAGCATGTGCTGAGGCAGGGGCCCAAGCACCCTTTCCATCATTGCTAGATGCTCCAAATTCTCATGTGTTTGAAACAATGCTTCTCCCTGATATATAGGGCATATGAAAGGAAAATTGAACATAAACATTAGCTTCCTAGAAGACGAGCAACATCAACAAACATCAGGCATGCAAATACTTACAGTGCATAGCTCCACTAAGATGCAACCAATGCTCCATACATCACAGGGATAACTCCATCCAAGTCCTAAAAAATCGACGAGGATTAGCTTCTGCCTAATTGTCTATTTTCTTGGAAACAAAAACACAATCGATGGCATCCACTGTACCAAGAATGACTTCTGGCGCACGATAATGTCTCGTTGATACAATATAGTTCTGGTCTTGACGCTCGTATGTAGTGCTGCCAAAATCAATCACCTTAATGGCACTAGACTTTGGGACTCTTTTACAGTAAGAACTCTCTTTTGGTGAGCGAGAAGAACCCTGAATACAGCAAGGGACAATCAGATACTGAACTTATGTGGACATGACGGCCAACATATCACCAGCAACATCTGGAACTTTTACCTTGTAGTCAGGAACTTTCACATAATCAGCAGAAACGAGAAGAATGTTTTCAGGCTTCAAATCAGTATGTATTAAGCGCAAGTCATGCATAACTGCAAATTCAGTACAACAAACATAAATTAGCATACTAAGCCTTCATAATGGCCCCTTGGCAGGCATAAAAATTGACGATGCATGGCTTAGCAAGCCATTAGTTTATTTATGTTAAGAAAATTAATCAGTCTCCACCAACATCACTAAGCGAGTGATGGTGTTCATGTAATATGAAACTTGCGCTAGAGGCTTGATAGAACTTTAAATGGTTTATAATATTGATAAAACGAAACATAGGGAAATGCATAGAAAAAAAACTAGCTTAAGTATTTACTACACACATGCTACACATTCCAACAGTTGTCTGCCAATCTCACGGACAAGATCAATGGGAAATGAGCGATAATTGTTTTTGCGAAGAAAATCGTATAAGCTTGGTCCAAGCTTCTCAAAAACCTGTTACAACCATTTACATTCACTCACAAGTCTTAACCCCCAGATTATGTCTGTATTGGGGAAATGAATCCATATTAATCAATCAAATACTTACAATACAGATATGGTTACGATAGTCAAACCAGTTCCGTATTTGCACACAACTGCAAGGAATAAACCCATTTAACCATTGAATTGCTTAAAAAAATCTAGACATTGGACCTGCCATTTTCAATAGAACTAGCAAAGCCGGATTTTAAAGAACTCACCGGTTTCCCCCTTTATCATTTTTACCAAGCTGTTGCAGCACTTCAATCTCAATCATAGCTGCTTCACGATACTTCTTAACTCCACGGACAATTTTGATTGCCACCATCTCCTTCCTTTCCCTGTCCCAGCACTCTAAAACTTGACCAAATGTGCCTACAGGAACGATGAATAAACAAACAACACATCATTTCAAATGAATAAAGAGCAAGAAACTAACTAAAAAGTAGAGCAGTTATCTCAAAGAGGCATACCTTCACCCATTTTGCTGTGAATCTTATCTGCATAGTATGGAGGCAAAACAAAAAAAACGAAATTAGTAATCAACAAGCACCAAAATTTAGTTCTAGCAATGAACTGTATAAACAGGGCAAGAGATAAAGCGAACCAAATGCCACAATATGAGTTAGCCCAGGTGAATAGATAAAGAAATAGGACTTCAACATAATTTTAAAACTCATTTAATAGAAACCTCTCTATTGAAGTCATTCAACATCTAATTTCAACATTAACCATGGAAAAACCTATTAAACTCATTAGGAGGTATGATAGTTAAGTGTAATTACAGCGAGAAGTTAAATTATCTCCAATTGCAAACATGTAATGGCCATCCTTGTCATCTTCCCTCCATGGGGGAGAACCATTTCGAGCCACTCCATTAACTAATAGGGAATTAGAGGTAGTAAGGTCTGAGATTGCTCCAGAAGATGCATAGCTTTGTAAATTTCCAATCTCTTGTCCACAAAATATTCCTACCTGATCCTACACAGAGCCATCCATTTACGTACACCACTTAAGAAATCAAATCATAATTTTTCACCTGATTACTTAGTATAACCTTCGGCAATCCCTTCACCAATTGTCAAAAATTCACTCATGAGAGAAAACAAACACTTCAGAAAAATAAACCAAATTTGGCTTCAAAGCGAAAACAGGATCAAATGAACCACGGCCAGTAAAATTCAAAAATTTCAGAAAAACTAGATCTATGAAAGATAACATTCTTATCGGATTCATTCCAAAGAAAATATTGCACAACATAACAGTTTTCAAGCTATAATTGTCTCGTCATCGACTCATCGGCATACAATTATAGGGAAATCCAATCGATCATATAGCCATAAAAAAAACTGCTACAGATAATTATATGTAGCCTGAATTAAAAAAATATATAGCATGGTAAAAAATTATCTTGCAAGCCAAAAAAGTGAATACATTGAATTGAATTTTAAAGCGAAATCGAGAGCAAACAAATCCATCCACAAGAAAAGGAACAATCTAAAACTAAAGAAAGACGTGTATAAAAGAGCTAAATCCAGGGAAAATTAATCAGATCTAAACACATAATGAAATACACAATGAAACTAATCAAAACTGATGATCGAAAAGAAAAGGAAGTAGATACCTTAGGAACCAGGGGTACGTCCCAGCCCAAGCGCGCCCTCTTCCGGGGTCGCCGATCAAGGTGCGGAAGGGGAAACTCGGTCACACGTTCCGTCTCCATGATCAAAAGCTAATCTAATACAAGAGAAAAAAAATGGCAGAAATTGCAGAGAAGCTAACAACCAAACAAAGGAGAAAGATAAGGAATTGGTTGGATGTGAAGGCGACTCAATGCTTAACCCTAATTTTATCTTGGGCAAGGCGGTTGAGATGAGCTTGAACCGTCCACGTGTCTTGATCTTATGCGTGAGTTTGATTACACGTGTGAAGTTAACCAGCTTCCCCCCCTTGCTCGTGTTTATTTCGAAACTATAGTTAATATTTAACCATGGTTAATAAGTTAGCGTTTCTTGACAGCGAGAATGTGCAAACTTGAAATTATTGACCACATAATATTAAAGTTCATTTTTTAAGAGCAATCGTACGTGTTAGAATTCATATCTTGAACATACCACCCGTTTTGTAAACAAATTCATTATTTAAACAATAAGTCATATTATGTGTATTTTTTATACAGATAAAAAAACCAGAAGCTATCAAATTATACATCAAAGTTTTTATGCTATTTTTGTATAATTAATATTCCACTTATAACAAGTAAGTTAGTTTGAATTTTACATATTCTAGATTAAATTTTTTAGTAGATCGTGCAAAAGAATTTAAAGGTTATGGTAAAAAATTTATGCTCCTGATTATAAAAATAGGCATTACAAATAATAAGACTAATCCACACTTCAAAATATAAATAATCGAGTTTAAAAAAACATCTAACATAAAAACTAAAAATAACAATTTTATTTTAAAAATCAATTATACATAACTTTATTTCTACATGGTTTATTCTTTAATTCCTTTATAAAGTCAGGCCGGCCTAGGAGGTGGGAAATGAGTGCCACCGTTTAGGGTTCATGTCGGAAGGGTCCCAAAAATAATATTTTTTTTATAATTTTAGTAGTTAATGTTAAAAGGATAAAAATAAACAATAATTATTAGTAGATGAAATGGTAAGTAATTTATTATGGAAGTTAGAGATCATGAGATCAAATATTGGTTTCCACAAGAAATTTTAACTTTCATTATAATTTTTTACTAAGGATCCATTTTATTAATATGTATATTATTTTACCAAGGGTACTCAATTTATCAGGATCAGGCTGTGTAAAGTAACTATAATTTTATTTCTTTTCAAAAATTGAAGAGTGGTAGAGATTTTGTTCCTGTGTAAAGTTGGTAAAGTATTGGTTACTTCTCAAAAAAAATTCCATACAGAGAAAAGTATCTTTACAAAATCAATAAACAATTAAATTTGTTGTATGGATGTTAACAAATGTGGGATATATGCATCAAGATTAAGTGAAGTTGGTTTTTTTATTTTGTTTAGATTTTAGTCACAATTACTCCAAATCTCCGTTACCTCGTTAAAGAAATCGGCTCTTGCTAACAAATGAACCTCAATATTCGCATCACGTATTGTCCACGAAAATAAACAAGAAAAAAAGTGGCGAGAAATAATCTTACAATACTGAAAAATAGAAGAGAAATGAGAAAAATCAACATCCGAAGTTGACAAGAAATTAAACAAAACCTCTATTATCTATAATATTAAATACACAGTTTGTGTTGAAAAATTAAGATGTTAATGATAGATTAATACTTGCATACTCTTATTAATTGTTTTATTAAAAAATGTGAAATGTGTAAAAATTACTAAAAAACAGAGGTACCATCTAGCAAGAGTTGAACTCAAGTTTTCGCCTAACACGCTCAACGTATATTGTCAACTTAAATACACCACACAAAACGTAAAAATGACTTTTAAATCATGATGTTAAGAATTTTTTTCATTGCTTGTTTACACGAAGAAAAATAATAAATTTTCAAAATGGTAAAAAATTAGTTCCCTTCCAGTTTTTAACTTTTTAATTTCTTAAATGAAAATTTTTTACCCTAACTTTTGTAATTCTTGAGTACAGATCTGTTTTTTTCGTAAAATTCACATGATATAAAGTGAACAATTCTGGGTGAAAAATTATGCACGCGCTATTATAGGCGAACTTGAAATCAAAAAGTAAGCAAAAAGAAAGCAAGAATATGCTCCACAAAGATTTGAAATCGTGAGACGCACACAAATAATGAAATAAAGTTAGGTTGTCTACATGTTTGGTAATTGAGTTATTTCCATTCCCCATTCGATTGGGCTCTATTCGTTTCATATTTGGACTATATATACACTGGCTACAAAAGAATTTAAAAGCCCAACGCTTCCTTCCAATTATTTGCTAATTTCTTGGGAAATTGTTAAGATGTGCTTGATTTGGTTTCATAATTTCAATCCATCTATTTCCTATTTACTAAAATAGTTTTTTATGTTTCAAATATCTCCGACATACAACCCAGTCTGTTTCAATTCTTCATCTCACGTTTCTTCTGTTTCAATTCTTCATCTCACGTTCCATCCCAAAAACTGATTCGGCAAATTCTCTCCACAATGATCGGTCACCTTCAATTACTCCCTTCTTCAAAGCTTCGATCGTGAAATCCTAATCGGCTATCGTCTCTCCAAATCCCCAAATCACGCTTTAGTAAGCCTTGAAAATAATTCTAATTGCGTGTAATTTTCGTTGTTCCTTGATATCCTTGATTTTATATAGGTATTGATTGCAATTAAGAAGTGGATTTTGCTTGTTCATCATATTCTGTTGTTTGATTTTGTTGTGGTGAATTTATGTTATGGATTGTTTACTGTTTATCATTTATGTGGAGTTTTTAATTCATAGATCAGTTTAGAAACTTGGTTGGCAGATTGTGGGGAATTGTTGAACTCACTTTCAGGTGTCATTGACACAATACTTTTGTAAGACTTATGTTTTACTCATGATATTAGTTTTGCTAGGATGAAATGGTGACAAAGAGAAAGGTTGCAATAAGAAAATCTCCTGCAAAGGGAACCTATTGCAGCCATGATACGAGCTTTTGACATGTCAGCGTATTTCCCATAGCTAAGTCTTGTGTCTATTGTCCTAATAGAGTTAGAGCTCCAAATAATTGGTTACTTAGTGAGTTCCAAAGGGATATTTGAAGAGGGAATAACTCAAGATAATGGGATATCAAGTGTTTAACTATTATTTTCATGTACGCACTCATTTATGAGTTTTACTAATTATTTCACTGAAAGTTAAGTTCACTTATATATCACATAAATATATAAAATATAATGTTTCGCGCTCTTTATTTATTTCCTTTTTATGCTACATATCAGTTTTACGTAATTGTTATATATCTTTTATATATTTATTCAATGATAATTTTATACATGTTATGTCTGTTAAATGTTCTTATCGGTGTGACAGATTTCATACACAAAATAAAGAATTGATACATTGTTGTTATATCGTTGTTCAGTGTTTGATTATGTATGAAAGTTAGAAATGATTTATGCCATATGGCATCCGCAAGCTTCTTCACTTTGCTATCTTAGATATCGGTGATAATGTCAGGAGAACTGTTGCTCTTGCACTTGGATTTGTCCTTTACTCTGATCCAAAACAGGTTGGTTCTTTCCTTCCCATTTTCTCTCTAGTCCATGTTTTGCATATGTAATGCTATTCTTAAATGGAATTAATAAGAGCCTTGATTTTATCCTTCTCTTTTTACCATTTCCTTTATATTTTCTATATTTTTTGTATTGAATTAGCAGTCATGTTGTTAAACTTATTCAATCTAAAGGAACCGTGCTACTCTAGACTCCTCACATTTGTCTCTTCGTTGTCAGAGTCGTACAGCCCACGTGTATGATATGGAGCAGCTCTTGTGGTGGGCATTTTCTGTGTAGGCACTAGCATGAGTGAGGCTATCTCACTGTTGAACCTCTTACATCTGATGTTATTGAATTTTTGGAAAAGGTGCCCTTAAGAGTTGCATGTTTATTAATAATCTATAGTATGTCTTTTATATGTCTAATATATGTATGTTATATGAGTGTTTTAAATATATATATTTTTATATGAAACTTGAAGTGTTATAAGTTATAAACCCCTTAGCTTGCTCCACGTTTAAACAAATAATTTGATAAATACACGGACAATTCAGAAAGGAAAATAATGAATATGATCATAGCATTCATATATCAAAAACATGTAATGATACAACTTCACAGTATGTAGAAAAGTCTCTAACATATAATAACTGTATAATATATTTACAGTACATAAATACAAAATCTGACAAAGATCTTCCAACAAAATAGAGTATACACAGATGAGAAAAGACAGTTCCACAAGCAGCACAGACTACCAAGTGATAGTATGTGCACTCCATTGGACAACTTCTGCAAATCTTGGAGATCTACATGTTCTAGTAAATCTTTTGCAAATCTTTGAGTGGTAGCTTGAACAAGCAAAACCCTTCTTCCAACTATATCCATAGCTAAAATTGCAACCACATTACCAATTGGTATGACAATATTATCCATAACAATAGCTAAGAGCCAAGCATCATCTTTGAATCCCATGGTAAGGGTGAGCACAAACTCATATAATACTAATATAATTCCATTATATTTTATATATCAATAAATGTTATATTCAATTATCAATATTAAATCATTAAATTGTTTACCTATACTCAATATAATTTTAAAACAATTAAATCACATATATAACATATATATAATCAATATATAACAGATACTAAGCAAAAATTTAAGAAAAAAGATCAATCTAACAAATAAAATTGAACCATTAGAGCAAAATTAGGGTCATTGGTTAGTGTTGTTTGATCAGGAGAAGGAACAACCAAGAATATTTTTATACAAAGTGAAATTATCATATATAACCTGAGTAATATTTAATATTGAACCTCTTACATCTAAATTAATAATTTAGTTGGACAATGTTCCTTTATTTCCATGGCAAGGTGCCCTTTTTCATGACTCTGAAATGACAAAGAAGGAAACACAATTTCTGAAACAGTAAGTACAAGCCTTAAGATAGTATATATATAATGTTCAATTATTAAGTAATGCAAATATTCATTCCATTCTTTATAGCAACAGAAATGTAATTCAACCTGATTTCAAAAGTGAAAATTTAGTGATGAGATGAGGTTGTTTAGTTGTTGGAAAAAGCGCAGACATGTTGTTGGTAATCTGCAAAGTATAAATCAAAGATGCTACCTGATAATGAGTTCTCAAATCTTTGATCTCATCATCCAGCATCAAATTTGAAATCAGATTTCGTTTGAAATTAACAAAATTAGAAGAACGAGGAATCAAAACTTCAACAACATAAAAATCAACGAACATAAGATAATCATTCCAAGATCCATTAACATACAACATAACCATGATATCCTCCATTGATTTCGTTCAAAGAGAAATTCAAAATCGAAAAAAATCAAAACAGAAGCAGAAAAATAAAATTGATACTATTGCGGGAATAACAAATCACGATTCCGATGAGAATGAAAATCTGACGATGAAGAAAAAGATGAAGAAGAGAAAGCAAAAATCGAGCACACGAAAATGAGTTAATTAGGTTTTGAATTGAAAACAATTATGAAACAACTGAGAAAAGACAAAGACGGCGGCTTATATAGAACGTAAATCTAAAGATATAAAAAGCAAAAAACACAGACGGGAGAATACATACTTAAGGTGCCAAATTTGTAAATATGATACTTAAACAAGCCCAATCCCCTAAAAACCCGTAAGCTTTTCCCAAAATGCTTAACATTTCATTCACGAACAATAGCCGGTTAAAATCATAACCAAATACCTCATACCAAGGCTTCTGAACTAATTTACTGAAACAAACCCTACATTATATAAAGTGAAGAGCAACATCATCAATCAAGAAAGGATGCTATGAATCCATTCCAACTTAAAACATTGATGACTAATTCATCCAAAAATATATATTAGAATAATTTATTTTTTATATTAATCTGTTCTTTTCAACTTATCCAACAATCCATTCACTTTAGTTCAGTTCAATTTCAATTTCAATTTAGTTTCAGTTTATATATTATTGTAAATATGATTTAAAGTAATAATAAATATATATATTATTAGAATGAGAAAAGAAAAGAAAAATATTAATCATAAATAAAATAAATAGTAAGTAATAAAAATCATTTAAGAATATTATTAATAATATGTTTAAATTTTATTGCTTATTATCGTTAATAATGAATACTTTTGTTTGATAATAAATAAATAGACAATAAATAATTTATAAAGTATTATAAAGAATACTCATTACATTATAATTGAGAAATATTACAATATTATAATCCATGGTTACGTTAAGTTTTCTAATTCAATTCTTAATATTTATTACTAAATTAATTACTTTTTTCATTTTGTAGTCTTTTTAATTAAAATACATTTGTCAAAAATAATATTACAAAGTGTGGTTATTGTTAATACTTAAAAAGCTAAGGATCCAATAGAATATCATGATAAAATTTAATGAAACAAAAATGCAATATTATAAAATTACAAGGTAATATTGTTATTATTGATATAGATAATTACTATTCAATTAAGTTTCAGTATTTTTAGTTTTAGAATAATAAGTTTTAGTTCAGTTTCAGTTTAGTTTAATTTAGTTTCAGTATCTTCAATTTCAGTTGAAAAGAACAGAGCCCAAGTCACCTATTTAAAGTAGGCAAGTGGACCATTCTAGAGTGTCCACTTGCACAATATAATATTCAAAATAATTACATCCACAAAAATAGGCTTCTCCAACAAGTCAATAAGATTTTCCAGGAATTTTCCTGTAAATATCAAACCCAAATGGATTGGACTTCCTCTTCCATTATTGGGCCACGTGGCAAGCCCAATTAAAGTGTTTATGCTCCATCAACCTGAAATTGCTTTTCATTCTGGTTTTTTAGCGCAATCTTCTCTATTATAGGAGCAATCTACAAAAGAGAAAAACCTTTATAGTTTTCATAATTCAATTCCAAATAAAGTGACTCCAAAGCCATTTTTCTTCTATTTTCTTGATATTTCATCCACTCAACAAATACTCCCACACTTAAACATCTGCTTGTCCTCAAGAAAAATTAAAAACATAAAAAGAGAAAAAATGAAATCAATTCATAAATTACAAGAACAAAATATGAACATAAGTAATCCACAATTAACTTATCTCTCTAAAAAAACATAATAGTCAATAGAAAATAGAAAGTTTAAGGAACAAGATGAGTGCACCCACACCAACAAGTTAACTTAGCTTCAAAAACATTTCAAGACTATAAGCAAGTGCTAGTTCGTCAATAATAATGGCAATCTATGCAACCAAGCTACCTCACAAAGGGGATTCGCTTACTGCACACAAGGTTTTTAAGGGTACATTATAAGAATTCACTCATCAACTATACATACCAATCTTCAGATCATAGGCTTGTAATCGGTATTATCTCCACCACCAAGTTTTGGTCACCAACATAACCAAAAGGACTTGTGTGAGTACGGGGATTTTGTACCAGCTCGCGCGTTCAATGATGACGCCTTTTCAGGATTTTATCCTCGAATCACATAATTTTCGATTACTTGAAGATCTCTGAATGGAATGTTCCTCGTCACCGAAATTTGTTAAGAATTTTAATTAGTTTGAAAGATAAAGATTTTGATAAAATATATTAAATAAATAAATAAATTTAAAATATAAAAAAATTAGAAAGAAACTCGACTGAACTGGGCTCGCCGAACGTGCGAGCCGGATGCGTCGGCTTGTTGGATTCCAGCTAGCCATGGGGGCTTGCTGGAATTTCCAGCAAGCCCCTCGCTGGAAATCCCAACAAGGCTCGTGATAAGTGTATGATTACACTTATTATCATGATAATTTACACATTAAACACTATAGTTTAAGTCATTTTTATACTTCATATAAAAGATTTCACGTGGTATGTAGTTGTTTTTTTATGCAAATGCAGGTACTAGGTAAATCTTGGAAGTAAAATGATTAAAGTTGGAAATCTATGAAAAAAGAGTGAAAAA
>CATIWQ010492943.1:0-44236 GCA_949673415.1 Euphorbia schlechtendalii
AACAAATGAATATTGAAGAATGAAAACTTTTATTGATAAGTGATTTGAAAGTACACTTATACAACAATCGCTCAAGAATATAGAGAAATCTAGTGATCGAAACAAGGATTCGAATCACTTAAACATTTTCTCGCTAACACTTAAGAACGTAGTGACTCTATCTACACACACACTATATCTCTCTCTCACTTTTTCCACTCTATGCCACACTAATCCACTGCACTTCTTTAATGCACGAAATTGAAGAGGATTGGAGAGTTCGAAGGGTTGCATCTATCCAAATGAAGGGTTATGTCGATTGGTGAAAGATTGCATCTCTCCATTGTGGTTGGTTGAGAAGCTTTGATATAATTCACAATGGATAAGCACCTTTTCATGATTGGTTAACTCCTGATAGGTGTCTGTTCATTGGTAGTTGATGGTGGTTGATCATGCTTATCTAGCGGTTGTTAGTTAAAAAGATAATACAAGAAAACCGTCCATGTCAAGACCGTGATATATATGTCACGACTATGAATCTTTGATTGGCAATCTTCTATTTCTGAAGTAAACAGGTCGCGACCGTGAATGATTATCGCGATCGTGAATTGAGTTTTACTCAAAATTCTTCTTGTAACTTCACCGATCTTTGACAGCTTCGATCCTAAGCCAAATCTTTAAGTTTAACACATCTTTTTGCACCTTTTTCACTCTTTTTTTTCATAGAATTCCACTTTAGCTCATTTTACTCCCAAGATTTACCTAGTATCTGCATTTGCATAAAAAACAACTACATACCACGTGAAATCTTTTATATGATGTATAAAAATGACTAAAACTACAATGTTTATTATATAAAATTAATGTGATAATAAGTGTAATTATACACTTATCAGGGCCCTACAGTGAAACATTTCGAACATTAGAAATATATTCATGATGGGTGCCTTAATCCCCGGGTTGGCATGTTAGAGATAAGACTCGTTGTTCAACCCGTTACTAGGGTACAAAAGTCTTTCGGTTTGACCTTGTAAAGAAGGAAAAATAAAATTAAAAAGTTTTAGATGTTTGGGTGTGTCTCTTAAACATTTATCTACATTCCAGCATTGTGGAAAAATTGTCTAAAATAGGCTCGATCCTGGAAAAGTGCAAAAAAATGAAAAAAGAAGCCGGGCTGAAAAGCCCATGTCAATACCAACGTTACCAATGTCGATGTTTGCATGTCGATGTTGGTAATGCCAACACCGACATCGACTCTCCAGAAAGCAACTTATATAAAAATTCCATTTTCTTTTCTTTCCCTCACAATTTGTTCAAAAATTTTCTCTCAAACAAAAATCGAAACCTTCCTCCCTCTTCTCAACTTTTCTCTCGAAATTCCATCATGAGGGTTAAGATTAAAGGCAAGAAGCTCTACACTACCACCACTTCATCTCTCGCGGTCCATCCGATGATTCCGATGCTCAACTCGTGTTCCATAGCTCAAGGATACGGCTTTGATCTAATAGACGAGTTTGTGGGCTATTCCTTCACTTCCTCTATCACCTCTCTAACCCCAAGGTTGCACGAGGATGTTTCTAATGTTTAGGTAACCCAAAAAACTCGTGTTCATTCTAATTTTACCGAATTTTATTTTTGTGAATTTTTGCAAAAACTTGGATTGGAACTGATTTCATGTTGTAATGGTCCATGAATAGGCAGTTTTTAGGACCTTTTAAACGTTTATGATAACTCATTGCATGAAATTTGAAGTTTTGGGAGGAATTTTGCAAAGGGGAGGATTTTGATGTTTTGTAATTATAACATTGTTTTCGATGTTGCTATTACAGACCTAACATCGATGTCGATGTTAGGTATGTCAATCTTGGTATTGGAATGCTAACATTGAAATTGACTCCGGTAGAATGCCTATTTCTGCATTTTCTACTTTTCTCCATTTTTAGCTAATGTTTACCTCAAAACCATGTATCTTATCGAATAATGACATGTCCTAAAGGATATTTCACGGCCCCATAAGCTTATCTCCCTTTTTCCCTTTTGTGATTTTGCAAAAATTACGCATATTAGGATGCTTGCAGGGAATGTTGTGACTTTGGTTGTAATTGTACATTTTCATTTTGTAGCCACATTGTTTTGCAAATACGACTAGGATTTTGACTTTGAGTGCTTGGTGGACTAGGATATAGCTGGACCTAGACCTCGAGGCTACCATTTGGGCTACCAGTTTCAGGGGGATTGCCATCTCGAACCAGATGCCTCACCTTTCCCATATTGCTTTGACCGTGATGGTGGAGCGTTGGTCGGAGATGACGCATACCTTTCATCTTCTGATGGGCAAGTTGACTATCAACCCCTTCGATGTGGTCACCATGGCAAGCTTAAGCTGGGATGGCTCCATGATCCACTTCGACATCTTCATGGATAGGTTCCCCTCCTTGACTTGGGTGGCTAGCCGAGTTGAGGCTTTAGTTGGAGTGTTTCCTCGTGCCAGGAAACTAGTATATGGCGACCTCTACCATCATTGGAAGAGGATTCAGCCAGTTCTTGAGGTGAGCCATCCCTAGGAGGTTAGGGCTTTCATTATCAACCTCCTATCCATTTTATTCTTCCCGGTATCATCCAACAAGATTTATTATGGATTGACATCAATGGTTGAGGATGTTGGGAATATAGGGAGCTGGAATTAACCTTAAGCCATACTGGATCAAACTATGGCTTGGACTATATTGTGAGGGCAGAAAACAAAGCCCTTAAGCTGAGCCACCTCCTCCTCTACATATTCTACACTTTTCCATTCTAGAAAAAGTTGCTTCCCGCGTATCTTTTATCCACATGTTGTGCTGACTTTGTTCTGTTTTCTTACTTTGCAAATTTGAGCTTTTGAGTACCAGATATTTCCTCCTCCTACCTTCGAGGGTGCCCCATCCCCAAGTCACATTTATAGCCCGATGGTGTCATTAGGTTAGCGGCTTGCGCAAGTGGAGGACTGGCTATCATGAGTGCATCCATCACCTTTCCTGGGAGCATGTATTCCTTTCTCACCTTAGCAACACTCTCTGTTGTGCCTTTCCATATCGACTTAGCAATTTACTTGGAGATGTCCTTTTTCATTTACATATATTACGTAGATCGTGCAGACCCTTGGGATGACGTGCCCAATAGGGAGGTGGTGTTGTAGGTGAAGAAGGATGTGGATGATCGCTGCCTCTTCTTGGAGAGCCCATAGTCCCTTGAGTAGTACTTTGGAGAGCTGGTTCGCTACTGGAGGACTTGTCCTATGACTGGTAGGCCCGTGCCTCCTCCTCCGATCGAGGTATTATGGCCTCACCTCCTGAATACTATTGTCCGATCGTTTGGATTTCCTCGAGGGGAATTGCCATTTAGTTGAGTTCTTTGCTGATGACTATCAGCTTCATGTGGCTTGGCTCCTATCGCCTTGTCCTCGATCATGGCCGGATGACTCTGAGTCATGGAACCATTGACACGCCGAAGAGTTTGCCCTTAGGGCTGCTGCGGGGCTACTAGATGATGATGATAAGGATGAGGATGAGGAGGGAGAGGATGATGATGACGGTGATGGTGATGATTGTAGTGGCCTGACATTGGCCCGCACTACAATCCCATAACTCTTACCTCATGACCTACCTAGGTGGATGCTTCCGGGGTATATTTCCTTCTTCTCCTACATATGATTATTCATATTGCCTCTCTTACAATTCTCCCTTGAGTTTGTTCATAACCTCTTTACATTTGGCTACAGACTGGCGGTAGCAAGCACACCTACTTTGAGGATGTGAGATCAGAGAGCCCCTCTTTGCCACCTGCCAGGTATTGTAGAGGGTCGAGTAGCTAATCCTATGGATGCCGCCTTCTCCCTTTTATCCTTGGTTGGGGACACGGCTTCTAAGGAGCTTCCCGCTAGTCATCATATCTTAGACTTCATCCCACAAGACACCACGCATGTAAGTTCCCTCCCCTCTGGGATTCCATTTTATCTTTTCACTTGCTTTATTCTGACATTTACTTTTGTCAGGTTGGTCAAGCGTAGGTGGAGCGTATCACACGCCAGCACATATCTGCGAAGGACCTGATCATCGTACAGAATAGTATGACTAGGGTAAGATTTTCTATCCTTTGCTTCTTTAGCTTACGTTGTTTTCATGAGTTATAAAAAATATATCATGCATGATGTGATTATGATGTGATGGTAAATTGCGAATCCATGTTTTTGACGTGGTGTGTAATTCTTTATTCCAGGTGTTTCTTGTATTGGAGCCCCAGGCTCGATCTTCCATAGAGGCTAGGGATCGGGAGCTAGGGGATCATGGAGAGCTCATCCGAGGACCTTGGTAGAGGTAAGAGCAAGAGCAAGGGGTGGGCCTCAGTTGGGCAAAGAGCGTGGAGTAGGAGGAATCGACATTCGCCAAGCAACTAAGGAGGATGAGTATTGCTAACACCTAAAGAGAGGCATCAGGAGCATCTATGCTCCATCACGAGGCTTCTAATAATGACATCGATCATTCTAGAAGGATTCAAGAGTCTTTTGGTAGATAAGAGGAGGAGTCAGATGGCTATACCAGTGATGATTGAGTCAGGATTTACGAATGGTTGGCTAGTGTAGTTATTTAGTGTAGTTTTGCTAACTTCTTCTATTTTCTTTTCATTTCGTATTGCCTTTGATACATTAGGGTTTTATTTGTATACTCATCACTATGATGCACACACATTTTATTTAGTTCACGTGCATTTTTGCCTCCTACATTCCCACGCTTTCCTTTTCATTTCAAAGCATTTGGGATTCATTCGATTACTTTGTATGTCTTTGTACCAGTTTATGCATTTTCAAGTACTTAATGACCAAAGATAAGGCTCCTAGAGCTGGTTTTGCCCAAGATAGGATCGATATTGCATCGCTGTAAGGGGAATGTCAATGTCAGCATTAGAAAACCCTGCCCTTATAAATATATAAACCAACACTGATGTAGGTAACAATAGTGTCAATATTGCCAACACCAGTATGTATATTACCAACATCAGTACTAACATTGCAACATCGGTATTGGTGTTGGTTTTTAGGCTCTTTAGATTTCCTCCTTTTCTCATGGCATCTCATAACTAACAGCTCTGGTCCTTCTTTCGCACCATGAAAAACCCTGATTAGTTAAAACTGAAGCCTTTCAATCTATGGGGGTTACGGTATCTTCCTTTCCATCCATTAAACATGGCTCTTGTCCATGCGACCCTGTCATTCTAGGACTCGGCCATCCACATGTTCGGATTCTCTTCGTAGGAGCTGTGTCCCATGATTAAGGAGTTCCAAGCCATGTTGGGCTTCCATTGTCCCCCAAAGCTTCCCTTTCACGATCCCCACCTACCAATTTGGAGCTGTAGACACATTAAGGGATTTGTGGAATCTGGACTTAGTTCATCCTTTCTTGTCTCAACCACCTACTCGATTTATAGTTGACGCCATCTTGGGTTGGTGTGTGACTTCCCCGAGATCTCACTTGGCTTTGCCTTATATGGTAGCCCTTCTCTTGATAACTAAGTTTGTTTGGGGCTTAGGGCAAGTCACCCCCTTCCAGCATGATTTTGTTATGCAACCTCTTTCCCATGGACAGTTTCCTTCTGTGCTAGCTTTGGCCGAAAGTTTGGTTAACATGGATGCCGCTACCATTGACTAAGACATAGCTAATGACCATTTACCCTCCTTAAGGTAACTTATTTTTTCTAGCAATTAATACTTTGCAAAGTCCCGTATTAATTATCACTCATGCAGGTGTGGTTATTGGAGAAGCTATCTTTGATTCATGCTTAAGCCGTAGACTTTGCTCGATACACCCCCACTCAATACAATAGGCGCGGTCTCATCATCAATCGACACATGGAGCTAAGTGAGGATGACTAGGTTCAGATCATGAGTCGCTATCGGGATCACCAAATCTAATGGGTCTATCCTTGGTGGGTCATCCCTCAAGTAGTCATGGAATGCATGATAGTGGGATCCTTCTACTTGGTTTGCGTGAGCTCACTTTTTACTCCCCCTCCTAGTTGTATCGGTAGTATGGAAAGCACTAGTGGATCTCGAGGTCTTCCTACTCGACAGGAAGTCCTTAATTTTGTCATGAGGGCCCATATTGGATTTAAATGCTATGGGTGCAGAGGCCTCAGTTCGTTGGCTTGGATTACGACTCTATCGAGACAGATGGGTGGTTTTCAGAGATCAAATCTCTAGGTAACCCCGTAAGGCATCTTCGCCCAACACTCGATTGGTCCCGATACTAGAATGGAGAGGCACCATGTGACTATACCCGGAAGGTGCATGCTGACTGGCGACGTGGTGGCTCCTTTGATGGTTGTTGATGTCATTTCCTTGTATTGAACATGCTATAATACTATCATATTTTTATACAGACATGTATTGTAACCTATGACTTATTAAGCCAAATATTGCGTTGTTTACTTGTGTTGTTCTTACCATTGGCATGCATACATTCAAATGAACACATTCATAATCTTTCAACACAAATGACATTTTTAATCATAAAAAGATATGGTTTTGAGTCATTTTATACTTCATATAAAATATTTTCACGTGGTTTGTAGTTGTTATTTATGCAAATGCAAAAATTAGGTGAATCGTGGGAGTAAAATGATCAAAGATGGACTTCTATCTAAAAAGAGTGAAAAAAGTGCAAAAAGATGCGTAGAATACAAGGAAATGGCTTAGGATCGAAGCTGTCAAAGATCGACAAAGTTGGAAAGAAGAAACATGAAAAAAACACATTTCATGATCATGACACCCATTCGCGATCGCGACTTGTCATTCTTCACAAACAGAAAGTTTCCAACCAATGGTCACTATTGCGACACATATATCGTGCTCATGACTTGTGATGATTATTGGTTAACTCTTCTCAACTACCAACAACCAGATAAGAACGATCAACCGCCATCAACCACCATCAACTGTTAGATGAAAAGACACCTTTTGGAAGTAATCCAATCATGAAAAGGTGCCTTTCCATTGTAGATGAGGATGAAAGTTTGCATCGAATCATATTGAAGTGATGCAAACCTTCACCAATGGAGATGACTCTTTGTTTGGATAGACGCAACCCTTCACACTTTATAAATAGGGTTCGCATCTAGCCAATTTTGTGCATAGTGTGGTGTATGGCATGGTAGATGAAGAAAACGTGTATGCATAGATAGAGAGTGAAAATAGTAGAGATTTCGCTATATTCAAAGTTATAGTGAGAAAAATGTATAAGTGATTCGATTCTTCTTTCGATCACTAGATTTCTCCATAAATTCGAGCGATTGTTGTATGAGTGTAATTGTAAAGCACTTATCAATAAAAGTTTTCATTCTTCAACATTCATTTATTCGACATTCACAAAGAATAGCACCCTAGTGGAGGTTCTGTACGAGTCGAGACTGAATTCAAAGTAGAAGCTGGAATTGCGGGAATTGATGACTCCCATTAAAGAGTGGATACAATTTGATCAACTTTAGCTTTCACTTGCATACCTTCCAACTTTACTTTGTTTTCTACGTATACTTTCTATTTCGAAGTTTATGATGTCTATGTGTCATAACTAGTATTTGTCTTACGTTATTTATATTAATCAAGTTATATGCTTTTGAGCTAACTTTAACAATGATTTCGGGGTTAACAAGATTGTGTATAATCACTGGATCTGTGATTATAATGCTGTTTAGTGAGCCAACATTTTTGGAATGGTAACTTGCTAAATATGGCTATGTGAGAGCGATCCGTACTAAGCATAGTATTATTGTTATCTAGATTCTTATAAGTGTCATAATTCGTTTACCCTTGATCTAGAAAAGTCATTTCATATGTTTCTCTACGGTGAATTATTGAATATTCGGGCATCTAGAACCGTGTTTGTTGAAGTTATCTAGTGTAGGAAATCTTCTTGATGATTTTGCATGTTTTTCTCTACTATACATGTTCTTAGGGAATATCTATATAGTTTACATCTTCTCTAATTTGTTCATGCATATGTCTATTCATTAGTATACCCTCCAAAACCTCCAATACAATTTATCTTATTTCATTTGTTCCATAACTCTAGTTGGTCCTTAGAACCGAATTCCTTCCCTGTGGGATAGTTATCTTTTAAAACTACATCATAACCGTATACTTGTAGTAGTTATCATTTTTCTATTTTATAAGCGGTACTGACAACACCTGTTCATATTTAGAACTTTTATATAATTCGTAGAAAAGTGGGGAACAAGGTTTTTGGCACCATTGCCGAATATAAGCCTATCGGAACGAGTATAGTCAAAATCTTACGAACAAGTTTTTGGCGCCATTGCCATGGAAGGCAAGTGCGTTCTAGATATCAATTGCCGAAGAACGGGTAATTATATTTATATAAAATAGAATTATTTATTTTCATTTTTTTTAGTTTTTAAGTATTTATATTTGTTATTAAAAATTTTTTATCCTTATTCATTGAGTTTTCTTTCTAGCATGTGCATGCCAAGTACGCGTAGTTCGGGTGAAAGTTTGGCATCTTTCGAATCAGAAATAGAATGATTTGGAAGGACAAGGAAATGGAGAAATAAGAGACAAAGAAGGAGGATGGCTGAAGAAGAAGAACAAAATTTCGATCAACCTCAACCAAGACTCATGGATTATGTCGTTCCGACCATCATTGGTAACAATTAGGGAATTGCTAGACCACTAATTAATGCAAATTAGTTTTAAATGACACCACCATTACTTCAAATGATTAGCAATAATGTGCAATATTATGGTTTACCCAATGAAAATTTGAATGCTCATATTGCAAACTTTCTTGAAGTTTGTGATACTTTCAAAATGCACAATGTTCCTGATGAAGCAGTTAAACTTCACTTATTTCCATTTACGCTCCGTGATAAAGTTAAACTTTAGTTGAATTCATTACCCCCAAATCCAATCACCACTTGGAATCAATTAGCCCAAACCTTTCTAACTTAATATTTCCCTTTAGCCAAAACCGCAAGACTCATCAAAGAAATCACTTCCTTTACTCAGAAGGATAGTGAATCCTTGTACGAAGCTTGAGAACATTATAAGGAACTTCAGCGAGTTTATCTTCATCATGGTTTACCTCAGAATGTGATTCTACAAACTTTCTACAATGGAATAAATCATGAAACAAGAGGAGAGATTGATGCTATGGCTACGGGATCTCTTATGAAGAAAACTAGTCAAGAAGCCTTTGATCTTTTGGAAGATATGGCAAATAACAATAGTATGTGGCCAGTGGAGAGAGTGCAAGTAGGTACTAGTAATCCTACTCATTAGCATGCTGCATCTACATCTTCTAGTTTAGTTAAAAAGGTCAATGAATTAGACCTTATTTCTGTTATGCAAGCACAAATATCTGCTTTATCTCATAAGATAGATAATCTGCATACAAATAAGAGTAATCCTTTGACATGTGAAAATTGTGGTCAAATTGGACACACTGCTTTTTAGTGTAACTTTAACCCATCTATAGGGGAGTAATTAAGGTATGTCCAAAGTCAAGGAAATTCTTATGGCAATAACAGAAATAATTATAGGAGTTCTAATTGGAAGTATGGTGATAATTGACAAAAGAATTATCAGAGTATTGATAGAATAGGGAAATTAACAAGTAAGATAGACAAGTTTCTGGAAGGAGTTTGTAACAAGCAATCAGAGTCTAAGGAATGTTAGAAGAAGTTAGAGAATAAGATGGATCAAATGTTTAAAAATCAATCATCTTCCATTCATAATTTGGAGATACAAGTTGGTCAATTAGCAAGTGCTATTCCATCTAGAGAAAAAGGCCATTTGCCTAGTAACACGGAAGGAAATCGAAAGGAAAATGTGCATGCTATAGCCTTTCGTAGTGGTCAATTACTAAATACACCAAATCCTTGAGGTATGCTTGCTAATGATGTTGTTGAAGTACCGAATGATTATCCGAGTAAATCAAATGATAAAGCAAGAGTGGTTGAACAACCTGAATTCAGAAAAGTAATTCCCCCTCAACCACCATTAACTAGTTGAGAAGTGGCCTGTTGCGTTTAGGTTATGAACGTAATTGAGGTTGAAAGAACATTGTATTGGAGTTAAAAGTGAGCGGAGGGCAATCCTGTCGATTATTAATATAAATCTACGGGATTTCTATTGTAATCCCATCGGTCTTAGATATATTAACCGAAGGGATTGTAATTTGAGCAATACCGTCAGTTATTATTATATTAACCGATGGTATTGCTCAATTATATCACTTAAAGTTATAATCACTTTTTCTTTCCTATCGCATGACTTCTTTATCGATCTCTCTACACAGTTGCAAAGAATCTGTCATTCTTCAATCTCACCATCGATTCTGCCATCGTCAACTCCGTCAACTGTTCTTCAATCTCACCGTCGACTCTTCAAAGATCTTACTTTCTCAATTTTTCCCCCACCTCTGTAAACCCCACGCACAGTGTTGCTATCTTTGCTTCGCTATTTTCTAATCACCGTTCTCTAATTGGTCTTGCCGCTATCTCTCACCTAATTCCTCATCAACTTTCATTAAGTAAGAACTTGTGTTGAGTATTCAATTTTAGGGTTCTGATCAGTTTACTTGTATGGTGAGCTGGATTGCCTCGTGCGATTAACTTTATAAATTCATATGACATTTATGTTGTAGACTCTACTTGTTGAGAACAAATTTGGTTATGTGTTTCTTAGCTTGCTTAAATCATCACTTTTGTCTAAGTAAATTACAAGTTATGCTAGTTTGACTTAAACTAAAGGTGCTTGATTCTTTAGACTATAGCACGGGTTAGGTTAGTTATTATTAGTACTCTATAGGTGTGAATTTTGATATATATGATTTCTGAAAATATAACTTATAGCGTTATCGTATGTTCATGAGAGTCATTGTGCTTTTATTTTAATTTGATGTTTTGATAGCTAATTGATATTTGCATTCTACTGATATGTTCAACCTTGTTCCTTCGCTTAGCTATCGAATTATGTTGTCCAGTTTCAAAAACAGCTCCATGAATTTGGAAATGTCATTATTATCCATGTCATGTTCATATATGTTGTTATAATTTAAATTTCTTTTGAATACAATGACACATAAAAAACTAATCTATAGCCTTAGAACATAGAAAAAAATATCGGATGATTAATGGCACATGCAAATGACAAAAGCATAGAGTACACAGTTGTTCTTAAATCATAACCTTAATCTCTTCAAGTCTTACTATATGTCACCGTTATTCCTTATATGTTGTATATGCTTTTCTTGCAAGTGCTACACTTTATACCAGTAACTTGTTTTTTTGTAACTTATTTCCTTGTTTACTTCCTAACAGAACCAAATTTCAACCAAATACTATCAAATTTTGTGAATAAAAACAAGATGCCGTAGTGTTTTGGTAAATGTAAAAAACAAGAATCAATAGCTTGCCTTTGTTCTCTAATGTTATACTTTATTTTAGTTTCCAGTTGGCTCATGTTAAATGTTGTAGTTTCCATTGTTGTTTCTTCTTCTACATCAATTTGTTGCATAATCTACTCTATAAGTTCATGTTTCAATTGTTTTCCTCTCGATCCATAACCTGAGCAATCCCTCAAGAGCAGTAGCAGTTTGTGTTGGACATTGACTTGAGCTCCTTGCTATTTGTGTTTATGATCACATATCTTACAATTAGTTGTTGAATTGCATATGCATCATGGCAGAGTCATGCACGATTTCATCAAGTACTAAAAAAAAGAGGACAAGAGGTCCATCGAAAGGAATGAATAGAAAGTATAATGATCAACGAGTGCTAGGTTGGAATGGTCTCCGCCGTGCAAACCCATGGATCAAGGATTTCAAGGTTCATTTTGGTCTTCTTGGAAGAACAAGGTGCTTGTAAGTTATAGTACATGAAATGATGTACCTGAAGGAATAAAAGAGAGTTTATGGCAAGATATGAAGGTACATAATTTCATATTCAAATTAATATGTGCACTTAATTTATGAATTTTTGGCAGTTTTGGTTTTCTTCTGGTGAATGCATTGTTTCAGTTTTGTTTTTTAATACTTTGAGCTTTGTTGTTTGCTTTTATATTTTTTGAGTAAGCAAATTTTCTTTGATTTGCATTCTTTAGACTTAGATTTCGGTTGGGTTTCACTAGTTTCGTTTTCCTACTTGTTATACAATTTTTTAAGCATTATTTTGGACTGTTGGTTTTGTTTTCATTTTCCTACTTGTTCTACTATTTCATTAGACTCAGTCTCATAAACCATATTATTATGTCGAAGTTTGAGTGATGCAGGCACATATTTAGTTTACATGGTGTCCTTTGATAAATTTTGATTCTGAGACATTTTTTCTTAAATTTATTATAGTCGAGTAAATGGTAGGAAAAAAACAGCATTATGATTCTTTTAGGAATACAAACAGCATTACACCTATGCCTAAAAAAGTTTAAATGGAGCGTTGTTTTACATGACTTCAAAATCAATGAGTGTGGCTATCATTGGTATCTTCTAGTGATTTGTATAGAGGCAAGAGATATATGTGTATGATCCTCTTAAGTGTACGAGAGTGAAAACATAAGATCTTGGTATTAATTATTAGCTGGATTAGTTAAGTAATTGTAATTGGTTAAGTTTATGGAAGTAAAATTTGATCTTGTAATTTATCAATTAATTAGGCTGTCTTATGCATGTAGAGCATTGATCGTTGTATTCAGTAATGTCCAAAGTAGTAAGCGGATAAAGGATAGAGCGAAAAAAATTCACTTATATCACTGGAAAGGTAAGATTGTTATCTATTTAATATAATAACTGATTACAGATAGTGCACTTGTTAATTAGTTTAAACTTTATTCGATTTCTTAGTATGCAAAGAAACTAGGTTCAGTTTAATGTGGCTATTTTGTGATGCGTTTCATGTGGGATATAATTCAGGAACATGGTGATTCAACATGTCTTTCGTAGGTAATTCCGTTCGAAAATTATAGCACTTAAACTGATTATAGTTGCTTTTGTTGTTTATGCTTTAGGATAGTCTCTATTTCTATCATGGTCTTTGGATTAGGTCAAATTCTATTTTAAAATTTTGATCTAAAGGTGTATGATCGTTATTGATATTTAATACTTTGAATTAACAAATATTCATGTTAGGATTTTTTTTTGGAAGCCATGATTACTCTTGGATTTCTCAGAATTTTTGTAGAATAAGCTGCTTTAGAGGTCATCTTTCTTCACAATTCTTGTCATTTTTTGCAAAGTTTTTACTACTCATTGTTGAAATAAGGCAATAATCAGCATTGCAAGTCTCTTTTTCTATCCTACCTCGTATAAATTATAGAATTAAGATATTTGTTGTTGGAATAATTTTCTGGTTATCAAGCATGGTTAAATAAAATGTATGAGTTAATTAGTTTTTCCATTGCCATAATTTCTGGAGAAGTTTTATATGCATATCTGTTTATCCTTCTTGGCAGATGATTCATAATTTGCTTTATTGATTGTTTAGAGTTATATTCTTGAGCTAGTTTTCCATGTTTCTTTCACTTGTATTATTAATCATATATGTATTCATCCTTTGAATTTCAGTCTTTTGCAAGAACCGATCCTTACACCGATCTCGAGATACAAGAGGTTACCGACATGTTGGCTTCTCATTTGATAATTTCTATGTTAAAGTAGCTAGTTTTATGAATAGGAGTGCTTTATTTTTAGTTTTATTATCTTTCACTTGAAATTGTAGTGGATACATAACATATTCCATTTCGAATATCAAATGATAGAACTTATTAGTTCTCATGAAATTATTCTTCTAGTATTAGATTCTTGTTTTTATTTCTTGTTTTGCATTGTTTATAATTGTGATGATTCCAATGTCGATAGTTTTTTTATTAAAATTTGAAAGTAATTGTATTTTAACAAGTTGAATATAGATATGTATGTAATAAAAAGCATAAATTTTAAAAAACATTAAATGAAATCGCGTCAGTTTGTCTAAGAACCGACATGAAATTAATATAAGCCCTGAATAATGTAGTTAATATAGTTATCACAATGGCGTCGGTTGGAATAAAAACCGATGGTAATACTTAACATTAGCATCATCACAATGGCGTTGGTTGGAAAAAAATCGACGAAATACTTAACAATAGCGTCGGTTTTCAAACTGACGCCAAAACCTAAAAAATAATGGCGTCGCAGGCTGTTGCATCGGTTAAAAACCGACGCCATTGATAATATTGAACCGACTCCACTACCCATTTTTTTACTAGTGATTTCCATAAAGAATGAAGAAGAAGAATGAGGATAAGCAATTCATTGAGTTCATCAACAAACTTAAAGGTCTGGAAATCAATATTTCATTCATTGAAGCCATTACACAAATTCCAAACTACGGTAAGTTTATTAAAGAACATTTATCTTGTAAGCGTAGTTTAGAAGGAATATTAAAAGTATCTTTAGCTGAAGATTGTAGCAAAATAATAGATGCTACAATGCCCACTAAACTTAAAGATCCAGGAAGTTTCACAATATCGTGTAAACTTGGAAACATTTCTTTTTCAAAATGTTTATGTTCTCTTGGGGCTAGTATAAATCTTATACCTTTATCGATCTTCAAAGAGTTGAAGCTTGATGATGAAGTTAAAAGGACAAATATGGTCTTGCAATTGGCCAACCAGTCTATTAAATGTCCTTATGGCATAATCGAAGATGTGCTAGTTAAAGTGGATAAATTTGTTCTTCCAACAAACTTTGTTGTGTTAGATTTTGCATATGATGAAAAATGTCCTATAATCTTAGGAAGACCTTTTATACATACTGGCAAAGCATTGATAGATGTGTCGAAAGGTAAAATTAAGTTAAGGATAGGTGACGATACTGTTGAATTTAACGTGGATAAGGCTGATAAATATCCAATGGATGAAGATATATGCATGAATCTTAACTTGATTGATGCTTGCATCCTAAAAGTTCTTAAGTTAGATTTCATCCATGAATATGAAGTCAAGGGGTTGAGAAACTCCATTAATACTTAAATCTCTTATGTTTTCCAAAACATTTATATAGTATTATATATGTATTTTAAGTTAGTGTGGTTTTAAAAAATAAAGAAAAGAACAAAATTTTTGGATTTTGAACATATCACGACCTTGACTTGTATCGCGCTCGTGAATTATGTTGTCAAAACTTTCTATCCCTATATGGAGAAAGTCACGATAGCGACTGTGTTTCGCTATTGTGACTAGTGCAATTTCACAATAGTTATTACTGTAACGGCTCTTTTCTAACGATTATAATTGTATATATCCATTGAAACAGCCATAATTACCCAATTTCCTATATATATAACTACTTTCCTAAATTATTTTCACAAATCAATCACTCTTTTATACAAATACAAAGAAGTTTTTTTTTTGTTTTTCCAAATCAAACACAAATCCTTCTTTCAAACTCTTGAATTCAATGGCTCCCAAGAAATCTGCAGCAACTAAAGGAAAAAACAAATTGGTCAACCAACAAAACAAGTATGGATGCCCCTTTCCAATTTATGGTGAAGAAGAAGTTGAAAGATACTTGAGGATTAAAAGCTTTGATTTCCAAGGTACACTTTTCTATGATCCTACTTTTGAGATTGATGCTGGAATTCATGTAGAATTAGAGGAGTACTTTTTGTTATTTGGATTGGACAAATTTGTGAATATGCATTTCCCATTCATCGAGGGATGGCTCCTTGAGTTTTTGGTTACTGTTCAAGAGGATGGGAACTTTTTGAAGAGGAAATTCAGGAATGAAGGGGAAGAATATAATTTTACCTTAGTGGATTTAATTAAGAGGTTTAATTTGGGAGAAACCTATGAAGAGATTGAAAAAGAAGAAGATTATGATTTAACGAATGTTTGGACTGAGTTAACGGGATTGGATAGATACGATGTCAAAAACTCATCCAACAAAAACATTCAGAGTAATAGCCTTCTTTACCTTCACAAGTTTATTTCTCAAAGTCTTTTCTTTTGACACGAAACTACTAAAGTGTCGATGAAAGACTTGGTTATATTGGAGTGCGCGGTTTCGCAATTACATGCTAAATTTTCTGATGTATATGTTGGAATCCATCACTAGTCTTACTACACATAAAAAGGATAGAGTTGGAGGTGTAAATACGATTTGTGGGATTATTTTGGGGGCAAAGAACCAACTACCATATCAATATAGTCTAAGAGAGAAATTTAACTTTATGGGAGGAGTATATATGAAGAGAGCAGGATTGGTCAAAGAAGACGAAGGAAGATTTACATTTCTACCGTATGGGGTAAGGGTAAGGAAGCTGAGACCGATAGAAGGATCTACTTCTCAAGAAAACCAATACGATAAAGACATTGAAGAGGTTCAAATCAGAAGTAGAGGATCAAGACAAGCCTCTAGGAGTACACATGATACTTGGAGTGGGAAGTTCATCAAAGATGTCGATCAAGAATGTCTAGATATAGCCTCCATATAGCAAGATGTTCATCAACTAACTAAAATCAACATTTCTTTGAATCGCAAGTTGAGTTCATATATCAGAATGAAGAATATGGATATCTCACCGAGTCCTCCAGATTCAAGTTTAGAAGAAAGAAAAAACAGGTTCAATTTCTTTTTTCTTTTATTTTATTTTCTTTTCATTTATGTGTGATTAGTTTAGTTTTACATTTTAATAAGTCACTCATAATGAGGACATTGTGTTCTTTAGTGTGGGGGGGGGGGGGCAATTGTAAAAATAAAAAATCCCAAAAATCCTAAAAAAATTAAATAAAATTAAAAAAGTTGAGGAATATGAAAATTTTCTTGATTTTGTATTATTTATACATTATACATACCTATACTATACTAACATATGTTCCAAGGTTATTGTGTGTCTTAGGTATTTCAAGTTTGATGTTAGTGCATATTTCAAACAAAAATTTTGTTTCGAGTATGAGTGCACGTTGAGAGTGTGAGAGCTTTTGGTACAATATTTAGCATTTGGTAAGGATGAGTTGTGAGTAACATTCAAAGCAACATTCCAAGTAAGTTTCGATATATATTTCAATGCAACATGAATTAGTATAAGTTGTATAGTTTTAGTTTAATGCTACCGATAAGTTAGTAGTGGAGTAATATCTAGTAGTGTTCTTACTATGAGTTTTATATGCTATTGTCAAATACGTCCTATAAGTGTTGAGTGTGTTTAAAGTGTTGGGAGACTAAAGCCATAATACTTTGAAAGTGATCAATAAAGGATGAGGATATTAAGAGAGAAAATCAAAAGAAAGAGAGGATAACTAATGAGTTATGCAAAAGGTGAGGAATGGTATGGAGCAGAAACTACAACCATACAATGAGTGAAAAAAAAGAAAAGAAGCATAGCATGAAAAATGGGTGCAAAGTACAAATTTGTACTTCAAAAACATATGCTTAAAAGAAAAAAATGAAAGAAAGTGGTATGGAGCATAAAATGCAACCACTAAGAAAAGGGAAGAGTGGTATGGAGCATAAAATGCAACCACTAAGAGTGTTTTTAGCATCCTAGGTTACCTAAAAATGCCTTGAGATAATACTTTCCAAAGTGTGCTCCCTTTGTCCTTTATACTTTATACTATACTTGAGAGAAGGAAATATTTGAGCGAGCGTGTAACACTTATATGAAGACACAATTCGGTTGACCCTCCATTAAGAGCAAAGGTATGCAACTAGACTATATAAATTGCACATTACTAATTTGTGGGAAATTTTGAACTTTTACTTAAACTTTATGCAACATGGGAATGTGGTACTCACTATGATAGTCTTTCGCCAAATGAGGTACGAACTTGAATACTATTTTATACACTTCTATTGTGTTTACCTTGAGGATAAGGCAAAATTTAAGTGTGGGGGTGTGATAAGTGTATAATTACACTTATTATCATGATATTTTCTATCATAAAATGATATGGTTTTGAGTCATTTTATACTTCATATAAAAGATTTCACATGGTATGTAGTTATTTTTTATGCAAATGTAGAAACTAGGAAAATCTTGGGAGTAAAATGTTCAAGGATGGAATTCTATCTAAAAAGAGTGAAAAAGGTGCAAAAAGATGCGTGGAATAAAAGGAAATGGCTTAGGAACGAAGCTGTCAAAGATTGACAAAGTTGCAAAGAAGAAACATGAATAAAAACACATTTCATGATCGTAACACCCATTCGCGGTCGCGATATGTCATTCTTCATAATCAGAAAGTTTCCAACCAATGGTCATGATCATGACCCATATATCACGCTTGTGAATTGTGATGGTTATTTGTCAACTCTTCTCAACTGCCAAATGCCGGATAAGAATGATCAATCGCCATCAACAGCCATCAACTGTCAGACAAAAAGACACCTTTTGGAAGTAATCCAATCATGAAAAGGTGCCTTTCCATTGTAGATGAGGATGAAACTTTGCATCCAATCATATTGAAGTGATGCAACCCTTCACCAATGGACATGACTCTTTGTTTTGATAGATGCAACCCTTCACACTCTATAAATGGGGTTCACATCCAACCAATTTCATGGTATAGTGTGGTGCATGGCATGATAGATGAAGAAAAAGTGTATGCATAGATAGAGAGTGAAAATAGTAAAGATTTCGCAAAGGATACTTTTTGCAAGCTTCTCTATAAAACAAGGCACACTAATCTCTGGGAAAAGAAGTTGACGACCCGCAGGCCTTCTACCTCCACACGGCATTGCTCCGTCAAGCTTTCGCCCATTGCGGAAAATTCCCCACTGCTGCCTCCCGTAGGAGTCTAGGCCGTGTCTCAGTCCCAATGTGGCTGATCATCCTCTCGGACCAGCTAATGGCTAATCCTTCTACTGTATATGCTTTGTGTGATATCAAAATTTTGGAAAATGGTTCAACTTAAATAATAAATTTTCAATAACTCATCAAGAATCTTCGAAACCTAAAGTTTAAAAAGAGAGCAGAACTCCTACTAAAGTCACCACTTTGAGATGATGACGTTCTACCCGATTGATTACCGTGAGGCAATGACTCCGTGAGATGGGGCGTTGGGTTTTCAAAAATTGGTTATTTGGTATGGAGTAAATTCCAAAGACTCAAGGCTAAAACCTCTAGCCTATGCTATACAGAGTTGCCACCCTAATAAGCTCTTGCGGGAAATTCGGTACAGCCTATATCCATTAAGCCTAAACGATACCGTAGTATAGAGATTCGAGTTTGGATGAGTTACTTATTTTATCGTTATTTAAGTCATATTAGGCAAGTTGCTGCCATATCCCAATGTCATGATGTCCCGTTCTAAATCATTTTCAAGTTATATTTTAGCATGCATAAGGATAGCGATAAATAAGTGTGGTAAGTAAATGTGCCTAATCTAGGGGGATTATTTACAAATTTGGGGACATGGAATACAAATGGCCTAAAATACATGAGATCTAAGGGAATGAATACATCCATGTCCTATTATACAAATGACCTTTCAAATACATAATTTCTTATTGAAATTCGATACTCGAAGGAAAGTAAATCCTAACATTCATCTAACCTATTCTACCTGCAACTACAAAGGTTAGCACGAAATATTTTCACAGCACAAACATGTACCAATGTACAAAGCATTTTCGATTTTGATATTTGGAACTCCCTTGTGGTCAAGTTAAATAAATATGTAGATAAAGGCTCATGATCCCCATTGTAAAAAACGATTCATTTTTATTCAAATATGTTGCTCATTTTATTAGTGAAAATGCCGCATGTGACTTTTGTCGGGTCGGATATCCGGTATGGGACGTTCCCTTCATGGTGCTCTCCTAATTTAACTTTATTATGCATAAACATGTAGGTGTCATAAGTGAGTGGTAAACATATTATCTTGGTGAAGAGGAAATCGTTGTTAAAACATTGATTTTCCTTGGAATATATCTAAAGGGTTAATTCATCGCATAATTATGCTACTGATCTCAATACATTTATTGGAATAATTCATTTTTGGTTCATTAACCCCTACTAGGTAAATATCGAATAACTTATATTCTTGAAAAAAGGTTAATGCCGACGTCTGCATTGCAATGCTGGTGTCAGCATTGCAACACAGACATCGCCACATCTACGTTAGCTTTACCTTATTTTTCTAGAATATAGGTAAAGAAGTACAAGTAACTAAACACTTTTCAAAACAACATCAAATCATCAAATAAGCTAAAACACAACTCTAGGAACTCAAAGGCTCACCCTGTGGTTGAGAATCCACTTCTTTGAGATCCTCAAAGTTCCTCTAGAAAGCTCTCCTTGTTTCTTTAATTGGTGGGATGTGGTTATTTAGCTTGGGAAAATGAAGAAAGTGGCAAGAGTTGCTCTACAAACATCAGGTGTAATGACATAAATGTAGTTTAAGACTATGTGAGTATCTCCTCCATCAAGTTTTATTAAGTTAAAACTTAGGAAAGGTGGTGAAAAGAAGCTTGAACATGACTGTGAGCTAGAGACATTAATTTCTTTAATCCCACTCAATTTTTGTGAATCTAAACCTCAAGATTACTTATATGGATCCTAGAAAAGCCAAGTTCATACCCTTCCTATGAACTTACTTCTCTTCTTTAAAGAAAATCCTACTTGACTCTAAAAACATACACTAAAAAACCAACACAAAAACTTATGAAATGTAAACGATCCTCTCCAAATAAAATGAGCTCTCTTTCTCTGCTTCTTTTACACGAGTTCAAGCTCCCTTTCTCTGAATTTCAGCTCTTCTTTTGTAGGAGAGCTCCCTTCAATGCAAAAATCACTCATGATGAATTACCATGTCCTTTTACTTTTCACCCCCAATCCAAGGAAAGAGGTTACCAATGCCAACACCACATTGGCATGTCGGTATGGGCATTTGGCTTGGATTGGGCAAAACCAAATTGGCCCAACATTAAGGTTTCTTTGTAGGGTTCACAAGAAATAAGTAATGCTTCTCCCAATGACATTTAGGATCTTATCAAAGTGAAAGACTAGCAAAGAAAAACAAATTATAGCTTCATCACCGAACTCTCAAGTAAGGATCAAAATCCCGTGCTCACAACTTGTCTTTATTTTGGCTTGTTCTTTACCCAACTTGTGAAATTGTGTATTATTAGTTATTAAGGTAGCATTTAAACTACTCAGTTGTTCTGATGCATAATCTATGCTACCCTTCACCTTTCTTTCCACTTCATTTGCAATGGCAGTTGAAGTTGGGATAAATTATACAATCTCATTAAGATGAACTATAGAGTCAGTCAACTCATCTAGAATCAACACCATCTTATCCACTTGGGTTTTGGCACTTTCCATCGCTACGTGATTCCTTATTATGTATAAGCTCCCTTGGATCTTCTCGAATTCTTCAAAATAAATTAACTTTGAAGTTTTAGCCTTCCTTTTCGTGGACACGTCTGTCAATTCCTATGATAGTAGCACTTAGCTAAGTACACCATCTAATTCAACATTAGTTTTGAGTTTTAGGATTTTCTTCTATGCTAGCTCTATAACCTCAGCTAAAATGGTTAAATCAGCCAAGTCCTCTTGGACTAGCTTACTATTGGAAGGAGTTGTTTCTTCTGCTATAAAATTTTCCTTGGCAACTTGTTCCCTTAATTCTCCTTACTAAGCGGAGTTCTCTACTTCAGGAACTTCCCTAATCAAAGGGATTAGAGGGGTAGATGATGGTTTTGAAGAAAGGTTTTGTTTAGAAGAGGTTGCTTTGTATAGATGGATTTGAAGAATTGGGGTTGGTTTAGACTTTACAAGAGAATGAATGAGTGTTGTTTATGTTTGTGGAGGTGGTGAAGACTGGTTGGTCTTTTCTTGGGAAGAAATGGTTAGCGAAGAAGTATGAGTAGGGGAATTTATAGGAGAATCTATTTTAGGAGAATTTATAAGAGAAGTATGAACAGAAGAGGAACGAATTTCAAGATTTACAATTTAGATGGGTTCAGGATTTATGAAAGAAGTGGGGAAAGAAATTTTTGTACCTATGGGTTGGCTGATTAACCCAAAGATGGGTCAACCTCAGATAACTCAGCCTGAGTAAGACTCAGTTTGTTGAGTGATAGAGAAGGGGTCTGTATGTTTTGACCAGGAAGAGTAGATTCTTCCTATTTGATGACCTTCATGTCATCATCATCTTCATCGTTGCTAAAAATTTGTACAGTTCTCCTTGAGCGAGTTTTGGAAGTTCTTTTCCTTTAAACTCCTTTAACTTTAGAGATCACTTTCTCCACCTGCTCAAGTGCGCTAGGACTTATGGTTTAGTGTCCTCTTTGGCTTTCTTAGAGATTTCTTGCACTATAACTTCCCTTGCCTCTTCAAAATTTATCTTCTTTTCATGCAATCCCTCACTCAACTCCTTGGCAGACATGCCTTGAATTTTCTCCATAAATTCTGGAGGTGAGGAGGAAGAGATGACTTGGTAACAGTTGCTTCTTCTTCTTCCCTTAACTTCACCTCAACTTCTTAAGAGTGCGAGTTTTTAACTTCATGTTTTTCTTTGCTTGGCCTTGAGATTAGGCAGGCGTATCTCCTGCCCATGGTTTTGCTGGACTTGCTCTAATCCTTTGAGCCATAGCCTTTGCTCTTGGACTTGTTAGAGCAAGGTAGTAGAGATTTTCTCAAGCTGAGATGATAGGGGAACTTCATCAATATTCCCTTCACTTGAGACCTCATAATCCACCACAAAAGCATCCTCATCTTCCATGAGGACATTTGCAGGAAACATAGAAGGTTCCTCCTTGGCTTTCTTTAGCTTCACATCCTAAGCCTTAATGTACCTTGTGTGGACTTTATTACACTTCAACTTCTTGAAATGCTGGAAATCCAAGATCTCTTTCAATGGTATTATGGTCTCTCTAGTTCCTTCCATGAATTTTGAGATGTCCATTCTAACAGCCTTCGCAATAGTGGTGATGAGGTCACCATAGTGGTAAAGAGTTGTAACCTTAGATATATGATGTAGAATCATCACTAGCCAATTCAACTACTTCCCTTCCACCATATGGTAAACCACACACCATTCAAAATAGGTGCAACTACTGAGAAACCCAATCTTGGGTAGCAAAAGTTTGGTCAACATCTCATGGTAAGCTCTTGCCTTCCAATTTATGCCAGACACAGATATTTCTCTTAAAACCATAATCTTTTGGTAGCTCCCAATTCTTTGGGATAGCTACACGTTCTTCATCTCCATCTCTCCTTAGCATAGTACCCTTTAATGTCATGTTTAAGATACTAGCAATTAACTTTGGAGAAATCAAGTAAGAAGTCTTATCAACCTCTATCATTAACACATCAAGTAAATCCTTTAATAGTGTAGAGATTGGAGTAGAACATCCTAATTAATTCCTTGATAGTTTTCCTTCTAGGAGAAGAAATTGGCTTAAGATCTACTAACGCATTACCCTATGCGTGGTCTTGTTCTTCAATGAGCAATCATAATTTAGTTTGAAGACAGGTCCAAACTCTTGATCTTTGCATAGTTGACCTTGGTGAGTTTTGTTCCTTAAGTCAAAATAACCTTCTTAGTTGTGCCAACAATATGACTCTTGGAGTTACTTTAAAGGATGAGAGTTTTTCTTAAGTTCGCCATTTGCAGATGAAAATTGAGAGGAAAGGAATTAGGGTTCTTGAGAGAAATTTCTTAAGAGTTCAATAATTGCAAGTAGCATTCTCTCTCTAACAAAATATTCCTTATATAGCCTCTTCAATTGCAAAGTAGTACGTAGCGCTCTCTCAAGCCAAGATCAAGTTTAAACAATGAAATGAACAAGGATTTACTTGACTTAGTAAAACATTATAGTTTTAGTTTCAAACAATTCCAATTTAAAATGACCTTTACATAAAGTAGCTTTTGAGATTTTAACCAGGAAAACTAAAATAACAGCGTTACTTCAAAAAGCTAATAGAGTTAAATATATGGAACCTCATTCCGCTGAATTAAGACTTGATTTTTTAACACTTAGCCATTTTTCTGTGATTTTTATTACATGGGTCTATTCTAATTACCTCTCTGAGAGTATTGAATTACTCCTTTGCTAATGGTTTGGTGAATATGTCAGCTTGTTGTTCTTTTTAAGGAACATATTCTAGTTTGACATCTCCCCTTAGCACATGATCCATTATGAAGTGATGTCTAATACTGACATTCTTCATCCTATCATGTTGAACTGGATTTTTGGATAAGTCAATTGTGTTCTTATTATCACACATAACTTCTAGGCATTTTGACTTTATACCATAATCCTCTAGTTGCTACTTGATCCATTATAGTTGTGCTACGCAACTTCCTGCTGCCATGTACTCAGCTTCTACAATACTTAGCATAATAGAAGTTTGCTTCTTGCTTTACCATGAGACAAGGCATTCTCCAAGGAAATGGCATCCTTCTATGGTGCTTTACCTATCGAGCTTGTCTCTTCCATAATCTGCATATATATCATTAAGGAGTGAAATACAAGATGTTGGGATACCGTAGACCTGCATCAATTAAACCTTGTAAGTACCGAAGAATTCTCTTAACAGTTTCTAAGTGAGATTCTCTAGGGTCAACTTAATAACGCGTGCAATAGCATACAGAGTATCGAATATCAAGCCTACTAGCTGTTAAGTAAAGAAGAGAATAAACAATACCTCTGTAGAACTTACTATCTACAGGCTTACTAGCGTCATCTTTACTCAAGATTGTATTAGTGGCCATGGGAGTGGACATTGACTTCAAATGCTCCATATCAAACTTCTTTAGGACTTCCTTGGCATATTTTTCTTGGTTAATGAAGATTCCATCTTCACTTGGCTCATTTTGCAGCCCGAGTAAAAAGTTGAGCTCTCCCATCATTGACATTTCAAACTCGCTCTTCGTCCACTTGCTGAATTCCTTGCAAAGCTTCTCATCAGTTGCTCCAAAAATGATGTCATCAACATAAATTTGGACATGCAACACATCTTTTTTTCTTTCCAAAAATGATGTCCAAAAATGATTATCAGAGTTATATTAACTTTTCCTCTTTCATAGCCTTTGTTGAGTAGGAAGTTGGTCAGCCTTTCATACCAAGCATGAGGTGCTTACTTCAATCCTTAGAGAGCTTTCTTAAGTTTGAAGACATGCTCATAATTCTTTGCATTTTCGAAGCATGGAGACTGGCACACATACACTTCCTCTTTAACGAAGTCATTTAATAATGCACTCTTGACATCCATTTGAAATAATTTGAAATTCACATGGGATGAAAAAGAATAGAGGATCCTAATCGCTTCAAGCTAAGCTATAGGAGTATAGGTCTCATCATAGTCTATTCCTTCTTGTTGATTGTAGCCTTGAGCAACAAGCCTAGCCTTATTTCTAACAACAACGCCATCTTCATCAAGCTTGATCTAGAAAACCCATTTGATGTTGATGATTGATTTTTCTTTAGGCTTAGGAACTAGATCCAACACACCATTGCGCTTAAACTGATCTAATTCTTTTTACATCACGATAATCTAATAGTCATCTCCTTTTGCCTCTTAAAACTTCTTAGGTTCAATCAATGAGATGAAAGCTAGATGGCTCATCATCTTGTTGAGATGGCTTTGTATCATCACTAGATTATGAACATCATATACAATACTTTCAATTGGGTGATTGTGATGAGTTCTAATCTCTCTTAGAAGACACAAATCTATAATGGGAGTCTTTGCACTGTGTTGTTGATGCTGAGGTTGATCTTCTGCTTCATTGAAGTTGATTGAAACATCTTCATCATCTTTAACTTCCTTAGTTTCTAGCTCTTGTATTGGGTTGGGAACCACAGAGAGTGGCATGCTAAGCTGATATTTTTGTTGGTTTACTCCTTCATCTTCATTAGATGATCGTCTATCTGCATCATCAGTTTCATCGAAATCTACATGCATAGACTCTTCTAGTAAGCTAGTCCTTTTGACATATATTCTATATGCCCTACTGTTAGTCGCGTAACCCAAAAAGATACCTTTATCCACCTTTCGATCAAACTTACCTAGCTACTCCTTGGTATTTAGGATAAAAGACCTACAACTAAAATGATCTGAGATGATTAATCTTAGGCTAAGAAAATAAACATATATGATTCAATCTTATACTCTTTGCTCCACAAATGATCTGAGATGACCAATCTTAGGCTTGCACCCTTACTGAAGCTTGTAGGGTGTCTTCTCTAGAATTGGGTGAATTAAAACCTGATTCAAGATATAACAGGCTATGTTAATAGGGATGAAAACATGCCCCAAATCTCAAAATCCAATGGAGTTCCGCTTCGATAAGGATGAGGAATCATCAATAAGAATTCCCCACGGGTAAGGAGTGGAGAATTTTTCGTACCTGAATCCTTAATATATATGGAGATGGAAAATGCACTCCCCAATCTAATAAAACTTCGAACCTGACACCGATATACCTCCATTAAAAATCCTCAAATATTTCTCGAATTATTCCGGAAACCTCCAAATATTTTCTATATTTTATAATACATATTGTTTATTTTATATGGCACATGGATATGAACTTATTCCAAGTCTTTTTTTTAATTTTACAAACCTTCCAACCCTAAAGGTTATGTACATAATTGGAAGATAACATGGAATTGAACCAAATATTATTGATTTTGATGTTTTTATCATATTATTTTGAATGTTGAACATTGCATCTAAAGTTTAATGTTTATTTTCTTTGAATTTATTATGTAATATGATAGATATATTAAATTATATATTAAGACTTCAAATTTATTTAGCATTAAACATTGAAACAATTTGTTCAAATAATATTTTCAAGTAACTATTTAAAGTATTTATTGTATGAAAAATATTAGTATAGATGTTTTCTTAATACTTTTGTTTTGAATGTTGAACATTGTATCTCAAATTTAATGTTTATTTTCTTAGGCTTGCACCATATATAAATTATTAATTTTAGAAGCAAAAGAATATAGTTGAGTCTGTCTTACAATCAATAACTGAGTAATCTGTTGAATCGAATGTAACCTTCCTGCCTTTGTCACAAAGTTGGGCTACACTTAGTAGATTGAACTTGAGTCCTTTGACCAGAGACACCTCTTTGATTGAAGGAGAAACATCAACAGTGTCACATCTAACAACCTTGCCTTTTTGTTGTCTCTAGAGTAACACTCCCCATTTCTTTTGTGCTCTAATGAGATGAATTGGATTTCATCTCTAATCATATGCCTAGAGCACCTACTATCCAAACACCATATTCTAGTGTCATCAGCAAATCTTAGGCACACTTGTAAAACAATTACGTTTTCTTAGATATCTATGATTTCGAGTTGGGTCCCCCTTTAATAGCAGTGATTAGGTTACTCTAGTCGTACTCGTCATGATAATCATTTTTACACCTAAAAACTATAGTGGTATGTCCAACCTTCCCACAAAAGCCACACGCCGCTTTTGGTTTAGGCTATCTCGCTTTCTTCGTTGAAGAGGAATTCTTCCTCTTACTAGAATTGCGAATGTGGTTACTCTGAGCTAGAATGTTGGTTGGAGGAGAAACCTGTTCCTTCTTTCAAGCTACTATCTCAATAGTCAACTCATCTAATTGTTTAGTGAACTTGTTGTTATGACATTTATAATACTCAGCTTTTTCTTAAAGAAAGCCCATATAAAGCGATAAGGAAACAATTGTGTCTTCCTGACCTTCACTTCTCCTCACTAGCTCATTGATGTTTTTGCCAGACTTATTAGTCAACTTCATCACATCAAAGAGTACCTGGATGAACTCTTCTATTAATAAAGTGATTTTAGGTTGTACCTTAGTTTGTGAAATTTCCCCTTTGTTTCACTCAGCTACAGATTTAGCATCAGGTTAATTGCCTCTTGAGTCTGATATTGAGCTCTCTCCCTTCTCATTCTCAATCGCCATTAAGCAAAGGTTGGCAGAATTGGTTGCCTCTTCATTAGATGATGAAGATTCTTAAGAGTTGCACCATGAGGCAGCAAGTGCCTCATATTTTCATGCAAACTTCTTCTTGAATCTATCCTTCTTAGTTTAGGACATGACAATTGGATGTGACCTTTCTCACCATAACCAAAGCACTTAATGTCTTTGTTATATTCCTTCTTGTGTCCTTCCTTAGCTCCACACCGATGCTGAGTTGACTTGTTTTTAGTGGGAAACTTCTTCTTTACGAAATTTCCATCCTTCTTCATGAAGCGCTTGAATAGCCTTGTGCAAAGTGCCATTTGCTCATCTGAATCGTCACTGGTCGATTCTTCAGAGTCATCATTGTATTTCCTTGCCTTTAATCCTTTTAGAGTCATCATTGTATTTCCTCAGGGACATTTATTGAGTCAGCAAAGTTCTTATCAGCTCATCGTAGCTGTAGGTCTTTAGATCATGAGCTTCCTTGGTGACGTTCTTCTTAGCATCCAACTCAATAGTGAGAACTTTGAGGGTCTTCTTCACCATATCTTCTTCAGTGAATTCTTTACCCAATCTCTTTAGTTCATTAATATTATTAATGAACCTGGTATTCATGGATTGAATACCCTCACTGGCAACCATTTGAAATAGCTCCTACTCGTGGAGCATGAGATTCTTTGACTCCTTAACTTTGTCAATCCCCTCATAGATGATTTCCAGCTTCCTCCAAATTTCTTGTGCTATCTCACATCCTGAGACCCTGCTTAATTCTTTAAGTCTAGCGCATAATACAAGTAATTGATGGCTGCTGCATTCTTTTTTAAAAACCTCAGGTCAGCATCATCATAATCCCTCTTGATCAACTAGAAAACGCTCCCCATTCCACACTGTAATAGAAATTATGAGGCCTAGTTCTATTTCTAGCCATGCTTGCATACTTTGGGATTGCATGAAGTTTTTCATGCAATGTTTTCAAAATGTGTAGTATTGACCATCAAATAGTAGAGGCATGTTCACATACATTCCTTCTTTAAGGAGTGTTATTTGCTATGAGTTGAAATTGAAATTATTGTAAACCATTCAGATATTAAACTCTTAGATAGTTAGTCTAAAAGCTGAGCACTTGATCTGATACCACTTCTTGGTCCACTTTAGCTTAAATAATCTACCAAAGGGGGGATGAATGATATTATATTGGTACTTTCAATGATTTAAAAATAAATCCAAGTTAGTTTTTAGATGTGTGTTGGGTAAAGAATGTTGTGCACACTTTGGTAAAAATCGTAAACTCCTCAACTTTGTTGACTTAGTTTACCTTCAATCTGCATTGAGTAAACTACTCAGCATGGATTGTTTTCTCCAGAAGATATAAAAAAATAGAGAGATGATGTATGAGAAAACACTATAAAAGCAAATAAAAGATTAAGAAAAGAATAAACCTCATATTTTATCTTGGTACGGCCCCTAGCCTACCTCTAGTCTTCGGATTCCTTTCCGAGCTTTAATCCACTAGTGATTTCTTTCCTTC
Organism: Euphorbia schlechtendalii; assembly: GCA_949673415.1. Classification (NCBI taxonomy): domain Eukaryota; kingdom Viridiplantae; phylum Streptophyta; class Magnoliopsida; order Malpighiales; family Euphorbiaceae; genus Euphorbia; species Euphorbia schlechtendalii. The sequence continues at coordinate 29,448 of CATIWQ010492943.1, forward strand.
CTTAGGCAGAGAAGCCTTTATAGTGGGTTGATCAGTTACAGAACGTACATTTCTTTCTAACCACCACTCAACACTTAATTTAGGTAACCTTCTTAAACTAACTCATAGGTAGAATGAATTTTTTAAGAATGAAGGATTTCAACTTATAAAAAGTGATGAATCTCTTTTACAATTGACAAAGCTTAGCTAGACTCTAAGCTAATCTGATTCTCTTTTACAAATTGATTTGAAATGAACATTTGCTTAAAGATTGCTTAAAGTTGGAATTTTTGAATGCTACGATTGCTTGGATAAAATTTTCTACTCTTAAGAAATTCGAGGTGATTCACCAAGTTTGAATGTCTACTTTAGTATTCTATTTATACGTGAAGGTGTTGGAAGTAGCTGTTGCAAACTTCTCATCCTGACTTGTTCTTTATATCTCTTCTCTTCACAACTTTCAATTCTACCTATATGAAACATATTTTAGGACATTAGGAGATAGAGAATTTGAAAATTGAAGTGTGATATTAATTCATTAATCTTGAGGCGTCAAAAACTTGTTTCTTCAAGCAAATCAATTTCAAGAGAGAGGCGAGTGAGATGCAACGTGGAAGCTTGTAATTTGTTGGATTGTTGACGTTGCAAAGAAGCATGAAGACATTGGAAAAATGACGCATGTTAGAAGATGCCTTATGCCTTGTGAGGAATCTCCAATAATCAGTACTGACAGCTATTGGTTGTGAGGACCACATGAATATCCTTTTTAATTTCAATGCTTTCTACTTGAAAAGCATCAAAGTAATATTCCATCTTTCACTGACAAAGTTTAAAGCACAAGTGTCATAATATTCCAAGTGTCAAATAATACATAGCTTTTATTAAAATAAAAGCTACTCAACTCAGCTGATTTATATCTAATAAACTATGTAATACTCAGCTTCCGTAAGCTTTTCTTACTCTAAGCCATAACTTAATTAAAAGTTAGTAAACTAATTTGTTTTCCCTTAACTAAACTCAAGTAAAACTTATCTAATTAAGAGTCTACTTAGTACCTAATTAATTTCACTGTTCAGTTTGTTGTTTCCAAAATGTTCAAGTACTGTGAAGTAATATTAACTTGGGTTCTACAAAGGTAAAGTTCCAACCGCCTAAAAAATAAATTTTTAAACTTATATATTGGTTGGTAAAAAATGTAAATAAGTGAAGGGCAAAGGGTATTTTTCAGAAAAGAAAAATGAAAATAGGGGTAAAAATGGCATAAAAATTGGAGTGGGTAACAAGCCTGTCAATATCAGTCTAAACAAGTTAATACCGACCTAGAAGGTCGACACTTGTCCAAAAGGGCAAGCTAGTACCGACTTGGTTGAGGCTGGTACCGACCCCCTTTGAGGGGTTGAACTAGACTAGTCCTAGCCTACCTGAGCAAGCCGATACCAGCATCTCCTGCTATAGCTGGGCAGTGCCAGCGTCGTAACTTGTTTGAACTAGGCTAATTTGAAAAATTTTACCAGTTCGAGCAGGCTGCCTTGTTTTTAATGGGTGTTTTTCCCTTTTTTTACTTTTTTAATGATTTTCTATTGTTTTTAGGTTGGTTTCGGCTTGGTTTTGAATAGTTTTAGCTTGGTTTAGAATGGTTTTGGCTTCCAAAAAACCTAAGGATCTCCTCTAAACTTCTCGTAACCTCAAAGTAGATTATTTGAGCAAAAGAAGCAAGTGAAAATACTTCTCATCATCGCTTCATGAGATAGACTAAGAATCTCATGCTCACAGTCTGCCCCTCATGTGGTCACTACTGACATAAGTTACCATGGCTACATGAAAAGAGAAAGGGATATAAATCATACCTAGGTCAGCATGACTTTGATGAAGTTAACCTTAGACAAGAAGACCGTCACCCTCCTTGGAACCTTGAAAAGGTTGATTTCCAAGATTAACGTGCCTAGTCATCTTCTTGAGGTTGTGCTTGAGTTACCTTTCAGATTAATGTTCCTAGCTGACAAGGTTAACTTCTTAGATTAGTGTGCCCAATCATCTTCCCGAGGTGGTGCTTGAGTTGCATTTCAAGATTAATGTTCTAAGTTAATGACGTTAACTTCCACGATTAATTTACCTAGTTACCTTATCAAGGTGATGCTTGAGTTGTTTCCCTAGATTAATGTTCCTAGCTGACGAGGTTGACTTCAAGGATTAATGTACCGAGTTGATTTCTTAAAGTGATGCTTGAGTTGCTTCCCAGGATTAATGTTCCTAGCTAATCACGTTGACTTCAATTAATGTATATAGTTCCCTTTCTGAGGTTTCTTGAGTTTCTTTTGAGGATTAATGTTCCTAGTTGATGAGGTTGACTTCTAGGATTAATGTAACTAGTTGCCTTCCCAAGGTGATCCTTGAGTTGCTTTCCAAGATTAATGTTCCTGATTGATGAGGTTGACTTCCAGGATTAATGTAACTAGTTGCCTTCCCAAGGTGATGCTTGAGTTGCTTTCCAAGATTAATGTTCCTGATTGATGAGGTTGACTTCCAACATTAATGTACCTAGTTGCCTTCCTAAGGTTGTTTGATTGACTTTGACATCAAGTACTGAAGTTTTCCTCATAACATGGAAGGTCATCGTGCTCTTTGGAAATCTCAGACATGATGTTTTCTAATATTACATAATTCACCTAGAAACATGTAATTTCCCCATGCTCTTTGGAATCGCAACATGAAGCTTTCCTTATTTTTTGGATCTTTATGAAATAATGAGTGCTGAAGTTGACCTTGGAATATGGAATTTTCCTACGCTATTTGGAACCCCAATATGGAGCTTTCTCGATTTTTAAGATCTCTAGAAAATGATGAGTGTTGAAGTTAACCTCAGAACATGGAATTTTCTTACACTCTTTGGAACCTCAACATGGATCTTTTCCTGATTTTCGAGACCTCCTGGAAATGAACTAGTTTGGTTTGGAAACCTAAAATTGTAATAGAGTTGTTTTTTGGAGTTAGTAGTGTCAAAAAATGTGTTTTAACTCCTTGATTGACATTTTGGAAACAAAATACTTTTCCCCTTCAATCAATAGTTAAAACGAAGAGAAAATTAGTTAGGTTGAAAAAATTTAGCATCTTCCAAAAATACTACGGGGGTTCCTTTTGAAAATGTTGAATTTGAGCTTTGTGAGGATCTAGCTTTGACTATCGGGAAGATTCGGCTCCCTTGGAGTTGCAATGGGAGAAAAGATTTTGGAAGTGAAATCAAGTGAATGAAGAGATATGTAGTGATTGGTAGAGAAAGTGGGATAAAATTGATTTTATTAGTAAGGGATGTGCAAGTCTTTGATTTCCAAAATGTGGCTAGAAAAGATCTGCATATATGACTAAAATGATTATGAAGTTAGTAATGTGTAGAGGCGTGTTTTAACTCCTTGATTGACTTTGCGAAAGCAAAATATTTCTTCCCTTCAATCAAGAGTTAAAATACAAACAAAGTTGGTTAAGTGAGAGAATTTAACCTGTCCAAAATATTTGTTAAAATAAAATTACCCCTTCATTGAATTGCTTATTTCTAAAATATAACGTTGCAAGATAGTGGCATGGCAAGATGAAGTCAAGGTAAGATAGTGGCACATCAAAGATCAAGACACGATAAGACAATGGCGATAAGATCCTTCAAAAAAATTTTCACGAACATATGTGCATGTGAATGAATTAATTTTAATGCTCACATGTATGTTACGTAATTGGTTAGCTAATTGTTGCATATAAGCTTGTATGAGTATATAACTAAGCATGATGATATGATATTGCTTTGGTTTCTTTGGCCTTGATTAGCTGATGCTTTTGTGGTAACTAGGCAATCTTGAGTTATTGATGTGAAATTCTTTTAGACTAGTTTGATAGGGGTGGATTTGGCTCCGAGTCAAAATTTGTGTTGAGGTTGGACCAAAATCTAATTTGAAGCTTGAATCTAGCCTCGGGTAGATTTGGATGAGTGGTCAAACTTCTAACGCTCAAATCCCTATTGAATATGGCATCAATGATGCTAACATTGCTCTCGACTTGATCCTTTGCTTATCGAGCCTTGATGTTTACGAGTTGTTCCCCATTGTAAAGATCCTTGATGTTTGCGAGTTGTTCCCCATTGTGGCGATCCTTGTTATGAAGGAAGCTCGACGATATTCGCCCTTTGCCCTCGGGATAGATAACTGATATCCTTTGCCATTTTGAAAAGATGTGATGAATTGAATAATATTTTTATGTATATATTTATTTTTTATTATTTTGTTCTAAGTTTTGCATATTACGCTTGCAATTTTCAGGATATTGAACATTGTCTTAACTTTTACCTGGATAGCCCTTTTAGGTTTTCAATCTAGAAGACTAAATTTTATTTCTCTCATTTTATTTCTTTTTTCCTTTTTTTTCTTTTTTATGCAAATGTCTTGAGTTACTTGCATTGTGTCACAAAACAATGCACATGTATTCAATTTGAACATGCACATAATGATTTAGCAAAAAATGATAATTCTATGAATGAAAATAACCAGGTACAAAATTATCCAATGATTTAACCCCTGCTATCAACCTGCCCTTTTGAGTTTTCAAGTTGACAGCTGACTGTTTTCTCTCATTATCCTAATTTTTACCCAGAGAGCCCTTTTCAGGTTTTCACTTTGATGAACTATTCAGCAAAAAAATACCCTAATTTTTGCTTAACTGTATGAAGAAAGAAAGTTGGCGGGCCTGTTAGACAAATCTCATTTTTGTTGTGCTAGTTTTCAAAATTTAATTCTTTAACCTAAATGTGATAGTGCTTAAGCTGGTCCTAATGGATCAGATTCACGAACTCATTCATTCATGTCCATTTTTTACTACTTTTTTTAGGAATCTTCTTAATCGTGAATGAGCCTTCCCAATTGGGTCTAAACTTTCCTCTAGCGTTGACATAGGAGGGTTTCAGCTACTTTGAGACTAAGTCCCTCGCTTTTAATGGTTACTTTTGATGCTTGACTTTGCTATTGTAAGTTCTCAATGTGCATTGTTGATACATTTAGAGATGATCAAGGTCCTTCCAATGATACTCATTGATCATGTTCAACTTCTCACACCTGGCTTTTGCCCAATCTGATTCATACATCCTAAATTTCATGGCTACCCTTAGAGACTTGACCTCGATTTCCATTAGGAGAGCCGCTTCCACCCCATAGACTAAGGTAAAGGGGGTTTGATTTTTTAGAGTGCGCACATTAGTTTTGCACCCCACCCCCCAAAGTGAGAATGGAAGCTTATTTTCCCAATCACGATAAGGAGTCACCATTTTGGATAAGATTTTCTTGATAAACTAGTTTGTTGCTTCCATTAATTCGTTGGTTTCAGCTATATGGGAGAAGACCGATGATGTTCGATGCCAAATTTTCAATCAGATCGCCTCTTTGAACTGAACCCCATTATCAGATATAATGTGGTGAGGTATCCTGTAATTCATAAAGATATACTTTTTGATGAACTTAGCCATCTTCTTGGTGGTTATGTTGGTGAAAGATTCGGTCTCTACCCATTTAAAGAAGTAGTCGATAGCCACAACAATATACCGATGCCCATTAGTCGAAAAGAGTCAGATGTCACCCAAAAAATCAATCCCCCATGCCGAGAATGGCCAAGAAGGTGAAAGATTGTGGAGATTTGATGGAGGTAAATGATTAATATCTCCATAGATTTAGCATTCATGGAACTTCTTCACCTCGGAGATGCAATCAGCTATCATGGTAGTCCAAAAATAACCTTGTCACTAAGTTTTCTTTGCTAAAGCCAAGACATTAATGTGAGGGTCATAGTGTCCCCCATGGATATGGTTCATAACCAGAGAATATTCTTTTTTGAAAGACAATGTAGAAGCAAGTCATCACTAGTGTGCTTAAAGAGATCCTTGCTGATAATTCTAAATTGAGAAGTTAGCTGTCAAAGAGATAATCATTTTGAATTCATTCCCTTAGCATGAATTTCCCATCTTTGATCAATCAGACTATGTCCTGATACCAACAATCCTCATTTGTGCTGATAGTGATTAAGAAGGCTTGATAATAGAATGGCTCCTTAGATGATTGAAAAACCACTAGGCTGATGGGTTGGGTTTGGGGACCTTCCCACATAGATGCCAGTGTAACCATAGAATTCTCCATTTGGTTCTCATCTTGTGGAACATGTCGTAACAAACAATTACTGAACTTTACAATCAATTCCCAAACTGCATCAAGATAAGGTCGATAAGATTCTTAGATATCTAGAGCAGAATCAAAGTGATAGTGACTCCCATAGCTCCTAAATTTCTCAAAGATTGCAAGTCAAAGAGGCACGCCTCATATTTTTCCCCACTATTGGTGATGGGAAATTCAAGGCGCTTAGAGAGCAGGATGACCTCATTTTGTAGCGTCACCAGAATAACTCTAAGACTTACCCCTTGATGATCCATATCCCCATTAAATGGTCGCTAGTTGCTTATTAGGAAAATCCAAATTCTTGACATAGTGAGAGTCAAGGGCTTGATTTGCAAGGAATTCGATGACTTCTCAGCTTTCGATCACCTTCTTCGTGACAATTTCAATATCGAACTCAGAGAGGGTAAGCAACAGGTGAGAGAGTTTATCGGCTAATGTGGGAGATTGGCATAGATATTTCATGGGATCAATCTTAGGCATCACTTGGATTTTGTAAGACTAAAAATAGTGCCTCGGTTTCTTAGTGAGCTAAATCATTGTTGCATACATCTTCTCAACAATCGTATATCAACTCTCATACTCAAGAAGCTTCTATTAGATAATACACTACATGCTTTGAGCTTATTTTCTTTCTCTTGGACAAGCATTGCCCTAGTGAACACTCTTCAATATCCAAACAGAGTATGAGAGGCTTGACAGGGGACGGTGTCTTTATAACTAGCGGATTGATCAAATAATTATTGATTCTGTTAAAGGCTAACTAACACCGTTCATTCCAGACTATCTATTGTTGCTTCTTCAGTAGTCTGAACATAAGATCATAGGTTGAGTAAAGGTATCACAACCTCGAGGGACTTTAACTTCGAGTTACTTTGCTACTTATGCTCATTTTAGAAGTAGTTAACACAATTTTTGCTACACTAGTTTGAACTTCGGATCAATATGAATTCGATATTCTGCAATCCCTCTACTAACACCCGACTCATCTTCATATGATTAGGCAAAAGCATTCATGTGACGTCTAAGCACATTTTTAATCTCTCTTTTTTTACTAGGGTTTAAATCATTGGATTAGATGATTCAATTGTACCCAAGTTAATTTCATGCAAAGACACATCACGTATGCTAAAAATGTTATGTAATGCATGGGGCAGTTAGGCTAAACATCAAACAAGTAAAGTATACTATGGATATTTCATAAAAATAAACGGTCGTACATATAAAGTTTGTCAAAAGGAAAGTTACATTTGAACAATTTCTTCTTCCTCTACAAGAGGAGGGTCTTCCTTGGTGATGTAAATGTTAAACATGATGTATGCCCTAGAGGCACTTAGGGCGATATGTCTTTATTAACCATAATGTACATACAGTTTCGAATTATAAATAATAATCAAAGGCATCTTTGTTTCTTATCACTGCTTCTTATTTATTGTATCTCGTTGGTATCATATATGTTTGGATATGTATATGCGCATTGATGAAACAAAGTCCATGAATAATTCATAGCATAAAAGTGCAAGGACATAGTGGGAGCTATCTAGAGTGGGAGCTGCACATACGTGTTACTATGAATAGTCTAAATATCCCTAATCATGGTTTCATTGAGATTGGACATCAATGGAGAAGATAGGCTAGCATGTGTATGCTTACTCCTTGGATTAGTTCCAAGCAGTCGATCTCACAAGCTGAAGGTGGTACCTTGCGTTAACACATGAATGTATTTGGGTAATACATTGGAGACCTCCATAAGAAAGATACTCGGAAATATCTATATCCATGTGTTGGTGTCATGTCTTATTTCAGTAGTAGTACGAGTATCCTTAGACCTGAGATACCGATTACCTTATGTAGGAGTTGCTATACGTTGGGTCATACTTATTCATACCCTGGCGATCAGGATGACACGGGTGATTACATGTATAGCGATGATCACATGTTAGTACGTTGCGTAGTCAAGATGGGATCCATCGCTCCTGATATAGGAATATAATAGAGATGTACCTTAAGGCCCCTTGTTGAAGTGACACGCTCGTAAACCTCTGATCAGAGTATACGATTGATGGAATGGGTTTCTAATCGATCAAGATACAAAATCACTAAGTGGTGTGCTTCATGAACTAGTCTAATTCCAAGATAGCTACGGCTATTACATGAGCTGACACTTAATCTAAGCTCAATAAACTGGATGGTATTTAACTTGATAGAAGGAGTGTATTGTACTGGTTACTATTGTAGAACTAGATCAACTCACAGGCACTTGATGTTCCAAGTATCAGGGGATCATATGCCTTTGCTAGAAAGCCCATTTGATCTTCTAGAGCTATCGGGTTCCATAAAGGTCTGGAACACTGAGCCTAAAGGTTCCCGGACGGGAAGCCAAGTTTAGGTTAACCTCTAGCAGCTCTATATTTTGGGATCCTATGAGGTCACACACTTTGGATCTTTTATCGAACCATTTAAAGAACCTATAGACTGGGTCTGTACCAAAAATGCTAGTTGATAAATCCATGAGAAGAATTATTAATTGATTTAATAAAATTAATAATTAACAAAAATAATGAAAAGATGGGGAAAAAGTTGCACAAAGCGAGCAAGGGATTTTTCCCCTTGCGAGTGGGCCCTCAACCGAACACAAGTTGTTCAAAGTGGGGCCTGCATGGCTACCCCACGAGCCTCATGGGGACAGCTAGCAAGCGCTAATGGGCTGCAGGCCATGAGCGCTTCCACAAGGAAATGTTTTCACAGCCTATGTGCAAGCTCGCTTAAGTGTAGCATGGGCTGCGGGAAAGCCCTCAAGCCGTAGCTTAATACCTAAGGCAAGCCCATTAGGGCTTGCCTTGTGGCAGCCACGGGTCAACCTATAGGTAACTATACCCACATGGCTGACCCGTTATACATGGGATGGTTCCCATCCCATGTAAAGTTTTAAAGGGAGTCTATCACTCCCCCTTTTTCACTATAAATACTCTTCAAAGTGTCATTTATTTATACACACCAAAAAGCTTTAAGCTTGTTTTCTCTTTGATTTCTATTATCCTCTTCTTTTAGTATGTGAGATCCTCCATAGGTTTCTCCGAACAAATCGATGAGTTCTTTTAGATGGGTCAAAGTTTTAAGTATGCTTTCGATTTTGATTTTCAAGATGATTTACGAGTTGTCTAGCAACTGCTATCAATCGACTGGTTCTACCTCTTCAAAATTTTTGGTCAGTGAAGATTTGTGTGGATCAACTCATAGAGGCTCTCCTAGTTTAGAAGATAATGCCGTTGGAATTGCTAAAAGGGAACGCCGCTACCAAAAGAGAGATCAAGCACGCATCAACTGGTCATGCTTTAATCTTTAGATTCTAGGTTTCTTTTATATGTTTTATAAACCTAAAAGCATCTATGTAACATTTTAATCTTCATTATATCAATGGCATGCTTAGGAGATCCTCAAGTTAATTTTAAGTTTTTTGAATTTCCACCTTGCAACCTATGCATGTTCAATTACTGTCTTAATTAACCAATAATTGTATCAGAGCTTACCTTATGCTATCCATGATTGATTGTAATATGTTAAAATGTGATTTTCTATTAATTGATTAAAGTATCTTATGCATGACTTAGGTTTCAATTTTATGTTATAGAAAATGAAGTGATAACTAGATTAAGGTTTTGCTCAAACTTAGTCTAGGTGATTATCATATAAATTAGCAATGTTTTACCACACGTGTAAATGCTTTGCTTGAGGGTCATCCTGTACTTCACTCAATTAAAGAATGAAATCTTAAATCATAGTTATCTGTGGTACAATCAATCAAAGTGCTCGTGGTAATTTTGGCAAGGAATGGACAAGGCTACTCATTCATTTTAAGGGGGCATCTCCTACCTGGAAGATACCCTCGGTATTAGATTCAAGTATACCCAAGGGATGTTTATATCTTAGTTGATTTCTAGTATGGGAATTTATTTCGCATATGGTTTTAAAAACGTGGTTTAAGTTGTTAAAATTAAAACATGTAGACATAGGTGCAAAAAACTTAAACATGAACCTTGCTTGTTTTGCATGCTATGTGGAGTCTTGGCATAATGGAATAATAATAATATGCTAGTCAGAGGATGTTCCCTTAGAGTTAATAATTCCTAATAGCCCGAAATTATTATTTCATAATCATATCCATCGTATAAGACATAGACTAGGTTGAGACTAATGGCACCAATGAAATCCCTATAACTATATTAAGGTGATGTCTTCCCATCATAAGTTGTGATATGAGCCTTATTAACGGATGTAAGAACATGTACAACATGCCTTCCTTTAACATGTTCTAGTTCATGAGACTAGATGTGGTTAGTGCCTTAACCAAAGAGAGTTAGTTGTCCATATTATTAGAGCTAATGCCGAATTGGAGACACATTTGAGGAGTCGTACAATTGGGTACGCATGTCTTGAGAAAGAGAACTCAAATAGATTAGCAATTGCAAGAGATGTAAATGGACGAGTTCCAACCATGGTTATATTGTTATGACTTGACTTGCGATAGTGGGGGTCATGATGAGTAGCTATGGATGCTAACTACTAAGGAAAATTTGTTTAACTAGATTTCCCGAATTTGAATAGAAAGGGTATTTATTTGTCGATAAAATAGTATGAAATTATGTGTTTAATTAAAGACCTTATATTAAATGCATGTACATATGATAATGTCTAAACAAATTCTATCTTATATCTAGGTTGAATAAAGAACACTAATACTTAAAATGCATCCAATCGACAACCATTTTTTCAAAGGAGACAATTTTCATGAGTGGTTCGAGTGTGTGGCAAGGTTCCTTAAGAGCCTTGACTTGGATTAAGTTTTGGATCCCCAAAGAAGATCCATTTATTTATCAAATCGATAAGTACTTGAAGCATAAAAGGCACTGTGATTTCTCAAATATTTTCATGGTCAACACAATGCTTCCAAGGTACAGGGATCTTTTCAAAACTATGGACTTAGAGTCTATAATTATGCAGCTTGTAATGATAGATGAACTTGAAACATTCATGCTATCCACAAGTCTAGGGGTTGACACCTCACCGGTTGAGTTTACCATGATTGTTTATGATAAATCTGAACAATTAAGGATATTGGGAATTATTTATGATCAAGAAACCTTAAAACAAATTGTATTAAAAATTCTACCTCCTAGGTATGACAATTTCAAAACAGATTTGTAGGGTATCAGTGATCATTGTAATTTTTTCGAGATGGTGGACTTATTGGAACAATATGATATATAGTTTAGAAATAAACTTGAGAATCAACTTGTTGATGAGGATCAGAAGAAAGTCTAGAACTTTCAAAGTCAAAAGAAGACTCATGAAACATGCCAACGTAAAACGCGGGTTAAGAGGTCAAATTTCTGAATAAGTGAAGAAGAAGCCAAGTCAAGCATCTACTTCAGGTATGTTCATGATAGAGAATTTCTCTACAATTTCCTATGAGTCCACTTGGGTATTAGATACTGGTTGTGGTACTCATATTTGTACTTCTGTACAGAGATTGTAGAATAGTAGGAGGCTTGCAAAGAGGGAAGTTGACCTAAAAGTTGGAAACGGAGCACGGGTTGCTACAACAGCTGTAGGGACATATAGCCTTCGTTTACTGAGTGGCCTAGTTTTAGTTTTGAACAATTGCTGTTATATTCCAGCTATCACTAAGAATATTATTTCTGTTGCACTTCTAGCAACAGAAGGATTTGAAATTTTATTTTCTCATAATAAATGTCAAATTCAATGTGACAATATTCTTTATGATTATAGAATATCTTTGAATGGCATATATGTTCTAGTTACTAAAACTGAAATTCTAAATATGAACATTGTTAAGAAATCTAAATTAGATAATGAGAAATCCTCATACTTATGGCATTGTCGTCTAGGCTACATAAATGAGACTCACTTAACTAAGTTACACAAATGTGGAGACTTAGGCCCAATGGAATGGGCTTCCTATGGTGTGTGCGAACCTTGTTTAAAAGGGAAGATGACTAAGAAACCTTTCAAAGGAAAGGGTCAGCGTGCCACTAGTACTTTGGAAATAATACATTCCGATGTATGTGTTCCAATGAGTGTTAAGACACACGAGGGTTGCGTATACTTCATTACCTTTATTGATGATTATTCGCGATATGGTTATTTGTACCTTATGAGGCACAAGTCTTAAAGAATTCAAAACTGAAGTAGAGAAACAACTTGGGAAAAGTATCAAGACCCTTCAATTTGATCAAGGCGGTGAATACTTTAAGGTAGGAGTTTCACGATTATCTCAGGGATAATGGTATTTTATCCCAATGGACACCTCCTTATACACCCCACCACAATGGAGTGTCAAAAAGGAGTAATCGAACCCTACTAGATATGGTTCGATCCATGATGAGCCAAACAGAACTCAGCAGATCCTTTTGGGGTTATGCACTTGAGAGTACAATTATATACTAAAGAGAGTGCTCTCTAAATTAGTTGATCAAACTCCATACGAATTATAGTATGGTAAGTGTAGGACCTAGTAGGGTGATAGAATAGGTTAGAGGGGGAGTGAATGGCTCTTTTTCGAGTTCACTCTTTTCTTTAGAAGAGTTGCTTCTGAAGATACTTCTGAGTAAATACCCTTTATTCAGAATCCCCTTAATATATTTAAGTGTTTTAGTTGCGGAATTAATTAAACACAAAAATAGAGCAGAGTAAGGAAATATGCAAATAGGGATTTTATCTTAGTTCAGCCTCTGCCTAATCCAGTCCTTAGAATCTCTTATCTAAGATTTAATTCACTAGTGGCTTTTCTTCCAGAGAAAAGAAAACCCTTTACAGTTTATGATTGAAGTTCCTTCCAACAGTCTTGCCTATGATGAGCTATACCAATACAAGAGTACTGTCCTTTTGAGCTTCTTGTCTCTTAAGAACCTTCCTTATGAGATTTTTAAGCTCCCTCAGGCTAACTTACCTTCAGCTTAGTGTGATTTACAACAGTTTATAGAAAAATAATTTTTGTGAGCTTCTGAACTTTGTTTTAGTTAGCTCAAATACAAACAGGTAAGATTTGAATGTTTGTTAGAAGAAGATTGCAAGTAGATTTGAGAATTTTTTCACTCTTGAATTCTTTTATTAATTTAGCAACCTTCTTCAATGGTGGAAATCATCCTTTTTATAGAGGGAGAGAATGTTTCCTTTGATATTAGACCGTTGCCAGGAATTCTACCGTTGTCTCTCAATCTTGTTTCCGTTAACATTTCGTTAGAGTAGCTCATCCAACTCTGATCCGCGCCATGCTGTATTGGGTTGATTTTGGGGACCCACTTTGTATAGTAGTTGTAAATGAGATTTGTAAAAATGTTTTTGTTCTTGATCTTGCAGAAAATTTTATATTATAGTAGACTTGGGGACAGAGCACACGGTGGCATTAAATGCAAGGTCAGCTTTCTTGACTTTTAGCATCGGAAAACAAAGTTATCCTTTGAGTACATCAGAGGAACTTTTTAAGGTTCTGATTCTTGAGTATTCTTCTTGTCCTTTAACTGCTTCTGAGGCATCATAGCTCTGCTGACATATTCTGGGGCTTCTGAGATGACTTGATTCTGAACTCAGAACTTACAGAACTAATTTAGCTTCAGAATCCAACAATCTCCCTCATTTTATTAGTTCTGAGTGTAGTCAAGCACATGATGTTCATACTCCCTCGTAGTCTAATACTTGAATTCTAAGTTTATTTTAATGATATATAAGGAAGTTAGTACAACAAAGAGTTGTACTTTTGTGACAAATGTAAAAACTTTTTTATTGATTATGAGTACAAGTTTTTACAGTAAAATAATGAATTCGAATTACAAAGGTTTTTCTTAAGCGCTAAGAATTCATCATCATCTTAAGTCTTCTTGGCTATGCTTGTCTTTCCCAGATCTCCTTGAAGCTATACTTATCTTTCTCGCTCCACTCAGTGCCAACAAGTTGAGCGACTATCTTCTGCTCATCAAGCATAAACTTTTGGATAACTTTGTGTACAACCTTTGCATATTTTTGAAGAGGAGGGACAATCTGCTGAATCATCCTTGCAGCTTTGCTGGGGACAGAAGTAAAGATGCTTTCAAGGATAACTTGGAGAGCCTTCTGATTCTAGATCCACTAAGTGTTGAGTCCATTCACCAGATGCTGCAGGAATAGAACAATCTCACTATCAGGTGAGTAGAAGGAGTTGAGAGAAAGGCCACCAAGTTGATTACTTAACCCATCAATGCTCTTCTGAAGGGCCTCTAAAGTTCTTGCATTCATTGCCACCATTATATCCGTAGCTTCTTTAGTGGTCTTGGTAAGTGCAACAGTATACTTCTTTAGCTGATCATCTATTTCATCTATAACCTCATTCTTCTGAGCAAAGGTGGTGTCAGTTATCTTCTTGTGAGAATCTTCAACAGCCTTGAAGATCTCAGACCTTAACTCCCGCTTGGAATCCATAATAGCCTTGAGAGTTTCAGCCTTAGAATTATTCATTTACTTCAGCATCTCATCAAGACTACTTTGGATTTTCTCCTGCTGCCACAGATAGAAAGCAATATGTGTTCTGAGTGCCTAGACTTCATTCTTCATCCCCATGGA
>CATIWQ010493051.1:0-20022 GCA_949673415.1 Euphorbia schlechtendalii
AAAAAATAAATAAAAACATATAAATATAACATGTTTACATTAATTATAAATACTATAAATAAAGTATAATAAAATCATGGTAAAAAAATACAAAAAATTACGTTGTTTTGAAATAACTATAAGATAATTATAAAATCCGACGATGTTATCATAAGGTGATAGAAATGTAAATTCAAAACCTTGATAATACACTTTTGACAATTAAATTAAGTAATAGACAAAAAAGTAATTATTTATACCAAGCATTGTATTTTTGTGTATTTCCCTTTTGACTATATAATATTATATTTTTGTTTCATTAATTTTACTATGATATTTTGTTGGATCCTTAACTTTTTTAGTTTTAACAAAAACCACACTTTGTGATATTATTTTGGAACAAATGTAGTTTAATTAAAAATACTACAAAATGAAAAAAGTAATTAAGTTAGTAGTGCGAAATTCTAGTGTAAAACAAATTTGGGAGATGAACCAAAACAATAGCTAATATGTCGATGAGGATAGTGAAAATGACGACATAGACGAATATTGAATTAGAAAAATTAACCTAACCATGAATTATAATATTTTAATATTTCTCAATTATATTGTTAGTAGTGCGAATTCTATTGTACAACAAATTTGGGAGATGAAATAAAGCAATATCTAACATGTTGATTAGGATAGTGAAAATGACAACATGAACATCGATTGAATTAGAAAAATTAACATAAATTGGATTAGAAAAATTAACCTAACCGTGAATTATAATATTTCTTAAGTATATTATAATAGGTATGCTTTTTAATACTTTATAAATTAATTATTTTATCTATTTATTTGTTAATAAACAAAGTTATTCGTTATTATAACGATAATAAATAATCAAATTTTAATATATTATTAATAATATTCTTAAACAATTTTTATTACTTACTATTTATTTTATTTATGATTAATATTTTTGTTTTATTTTCTCATTTGAGTAATATATATATATATATATATATATATATATATATATATATATATATACACACATAATTACTTTAATAATATTTACAATAATATATAAACTGAAATTGAATTGAAACTGAACCTGAACTGAACTGAACTGAACGATACTGAATTGAATGGGCTGTTGAATAAGTTGAAAAGAACAGAGCCTTAGAGTTATCAGGTTCCATATCGATCTAGAACACTAAGCCTAAAGATTCTTGAATGAGAAGCCAAGTTAAGATTAACCTCTAGCAGCTCTATACTTCGGGATCCTATGAGATCTCACACGTTGGGTCTTTTATCAAACTAAGTAAAGAACTTAAAGACTAGGTCTATACCGAGAATATAAGGGAAAGTCAAACTGTTGGATGAATTATTAATTGGTTGGGCTAAACAATAATTAAAGGAGGATTTAAGGAGAAATAAATTTGTGCTAAGCAAAAGGGAATATTTCCCGTTGCAAGTGGGTCTCGCAAACACGGATTGTTCGCAGGTAGGGCCTGCATAGCAGCCTCTCAAACACCGAAGGTGTGCTCATGGGCTGCCAACATGTGCTAGCAAATGATGGTGGGCTACAGGTCTGCAAGCTCTAGGCAACGCTTGCGTGGGCCTACAATGTAGGCTCACTTGCACAGCTCGCAAGCTGGCTTTGCGGGCCAAGGCAAGCCTGTTAGGGCTTAACTTGAGGAGCAGCAAACAGCCCGCACAAGCGAGCTATACGGGCGGGTTTGACTTGTGAAGCTTGAGCTCCGTTCGATCAACCCCAATGTGGGATGGGAAATCCCATCCACATTGCTAAAAGGGGAACATGTTTCTCCCCTTCTCCTTATAAAAGTAGACCACCTCCTTTGTTCTATAATTCAGCTCAGTCTTTCCTTCTGAGTTTTGATTTCTTTTCTTTGTGAGTTTTTGCAAGATCCTCTACAAGTTTCTCCGCTTTTACAAGAATTCTTTTGAAGGCTTATTCGTATTTTGGAAATAGCCTTCTTAGTTATATTTTTGGGTTGGTCTACGAGTGGTCTAGTTGCTACTTGGTAACAAATAAGTTCTTTCTCTATGTGAGGTTTTGGTCGGTTGGGGTCCGTGTGGACTAATCATAGAGGTTATCCTAGTTTGGAGGCTTATGATAATGGAGTGATGTCTGATTATTCTAAGGGAGTGTTGCTCCAAAGGAAAGGTATGCATCAACTGGTATTGCCCTAATCTTAGATGCTCGGTTTCTTTTATTAAGTCTTATAAACCTACAAGCCTCTATAAAACATTTCAATTTAGATAACGTCAATCATACCATGCTTACGAGATCTTTTAGGGTTAATATTAAGTTTTGAAATTCCACTATTCAAGTTTGCATGTACAATAACTACCTTAATTAACCATCATGTCTTTAATCATGGGATTTGGGGGAGTCATCAACTTGTTGTCCTCTTGCATGAAGATCCCAATGCACTAGGACCTAGCCATGACCAAGGGAAACCACAAGCTAGCCCATGAAACTTTTTTGAATCATTACGAGCCAAGCCCTTGATTGTGCCAGATAGTGAAGATGATGAGCCTGAAGTACAAGAATGGGCTGAGCCAGCCGACGTAATGATGAATGTGGCTCTCGATATGGGAGGAAGTTTAGGTCTCGTACTCCTTGCCCGAGGCAGTGTGAGAGTAAGTTATCTAGTTGTTGAGGGATAATAGAATTCATTTTATTAGAAATCGGAAGATATAATGGGCTTGACCTTGAAGTGGTTAAACATTCATTGAATGTTAAACCCGACATCAAGGTAGTGAAGCAAGAAAGGCATAATCATGGCCCAAAGTGGTAAAAGGCTATTGAGAAAGAAAGGGCTCGTCTCTTGAAAGTGAAGCACATCTAAGAAGTTCAGTACCCGAAGTGGATGGCCGACGTCGTACTGGTATATAATTCAAACACTTCCTACCGAATGTGTGTAGACTTCACTAACTTGAACGAGGCATGCCCCAAGGGCAATTTCCCCTTATCGAGCATTGATGGGCTCGTTAACTCCATCGCTGGCCACGTGATCCTATCAACCCTAGACATTGTGTCTTGGTACAATCAAATACTAATAACCAAGGTGGACCAAGAGAAGACTTCATTTATCACTCACGAAGGCACATATTGCTATAATATGATGCCCTTTGGGTTGAAAAATGCTAGGACTACCTATTAGAGGATGATGAACAGATCTTCGTAAGGATGATAGGCAAGGAAGTTAAGATCTATGTCGATAACATGATTATTAAGAGTCTAACAATAGTGGAACATTCGAGAGATTTGATGAAGGTACTACTCGTACTCAACAAGCTTCGACGGAAGCTAAAGTCGGAGAAATTACCTTTAGTATTTCTACTGAGATATTCTTGGGATTCGTCATCTCTGAGAGGTGTATTGAAGCCAACATCGATAAGATCAAGGCCATCTTAGAAATCAAGGATCCGCCCTCGATGAAGGACATTCAAAAGTTGAATGACAAGATTAATGCGCTAGGACGGTTCATCTCCTATTGTGCTCGATAATGCTTGCCCTTTTATAAAGCCTTGAAGATCAAGAAGTTTGTATGAGGGAAATATTGTAACGAGGCCCTGCAACAGTTAAAGGATTTTTTAGCCTTGGCTCCGCTATTGAGAAGGCCAGTCCAAGGCGAACCCCTATATCTGTACCTCAGCGTGGCAGATGAATCTATGGGCATTGTCTTGATAATAGAGGAAGGGAGCGAATAATTTCTGGTGTAATACAATAGCAAGGTACTAAGAGATGTTGAAACGCGCTATAACCACCTTAAAAAGCTAGTGTATGTGGTAGTTAACTCTTCTCGGTATTGGTGCCACTATTTACAAAGCTATATAATTGTGGTGCGCACTGACACTCCCCTCAAGAAGACATTGCAGAGGCTGAACACCTTAGGCATTTTGAAAAATGGTCCATAAAGTTATTGGATTTTGAACTTCGTTTAGAGCCAAGAAGCGCTAAGAAGGCCCAAGTGCTTGTCGACTTCCTCCAAGAGGTGCACCACCGATCTAGAGTACAAAAAATGAAGACCAAGTGGAATATGTGCATTGATAGGTCTCAAACAATGAAGGTGCTGGCATCGGTATCTTACTACAGTGAATGATGGGTATAGGGATCCGGGAGGCATCTAGGCTCAGTTTCTCTACCTCTAATAATGTTTCCGAATATGAAGCATTACTTCTTGGCCTGCAAATCTTGGAAGCAATCAAGCTAGAAGAAGTGCATGTTTACAATGACTCAAGGTTGGTTAATAAGCAATTCGAAGGGGAGTATTAGGTCAAAGACTCACTGATAAAGCAGTATTTTGACCAAGCAAAGAACCTCTTCAAGAAGATCAAGGGTGCATGCATGAAAATCGTGGTTACCCACATCCCACATGCCTCAATGCTAAGGCGGACTGACTTGCAAAAGGCTTTTCTAGCAACGAAGCGGTCACTTTATCATGCCTTATAAAATTTATCCTCGTGCCAATGCCTAAGAGACTCGAAGTGCTAATAATCTAGAGCGAAACCAAGTGATACACTAACATTTATGCATACTTGAAGGAGGGGAAATTGCCCGAAATCGAAGTTGAGGCACATAAGGTCATTCGAGAGTCCTTGACCTATGCGATCATAGGAGATTCCTTGTTCAAGAAATCTGTGGCACACCCCTAATTGTGGTGCATAGACAAAGTAAATGTGGATTACGTCCTTCGTGAGATTCACAAGGGGCTCTGATGTGCATGATAAGAAAGATACAATGGTGCGGAAGGTAAAGCTAATGGGATTTTATTGGCCCATCATGAAATTTGATGCATAAAGCTAGTGCAAGCCTACCGCTCCTGAAAGCTAATGAAATTTGATGCATACAACAACACGCCGCCCACATCGTGAACCGTTATTCGGTTCGCTTGGTCGTTCTTAATGTGGGGGGGGTAGACCTCATTTTCCCCCTCCCGCGTGCAATGGGGCAGAAAAGGTGGGTACTCGTGAAAGTGGACCATTTATCAAAATGGAAGCCAAGCCCCTAGCCAAGATCGTGCCTAAACAAATCGTTTCCTTCTTTGCCAAAAATATCTTATCGTGGTATGGCATGCTACACACCATCATCGCTGAAAATGGAACTCAATTCAATCGTAAAGCATTCAAAATCTATTGCAAGAACTTGAAAATTATACTCTGCTTCTCTAGTATCTCTCGCCCGTAGAAATATGGGATGATCGTGGTCATAAACTGTACCATACTAGATGGATTGAAGACTAGAGATTACAAGGAAGGGTCGCCCTGGCTCGAAGAATTGAACAATGTGTTATGGACCAACAAGACAACACCCGCACTGCTAATGGTGAGATAGCTGTCCTCCTCACCTAAGGGATCGAGGTAGTGATCCTGAAAGAGTTAGGTGCCGCAAGTGTCAAGATCGTTCATCATGTTGAGGGCGCTTCCAATGACGACCTCTTACTCCTCAACTTGGTTAGCCTGGAAGAGCAATGAGAGTGCACACTAGTTCACATATATGAATACAAGAGGCGTATCACCAACCTTCATAATAAGAAAGTCAAGTTTAGGACTTTTCAAGTTAATGACCTTGCTTGAGAGACATGACACACTCTCAAGCATAAGAAGGAAAAAGAAAGTTTGGCATCAAATGGGAGGGATTGATGTACATTGCTCACAAGATTAGTCTTAACACATACAAAGCTCTTTACTATGGGAGAGAAAGTTCTACCAAGGACATGGAACACTACTTCGCTGCGCAAGCTCTACCCCGTGATCAGACCTACAGTTTCATCATTTTATAATGCCCTTCAACCCATGATTGTAAGAGGCTTAAACTAATTTCTTATCTGTCATTGAATAGACTTGACTTGTTCGTTTAACTATTTATAGAAATAACTAAAGATCATGAGCATAATTTCTATAAATCCCCCCAAAATTAGAGTAACTACAATGGCTCTCATCAATTTAAGACTCCGGTACGCGATTTCAATAACTCATCCTGGCATTAGAGTAACCACATTGGCTCTAACCAATTCAAGAGTGAAGCGAACACTTTCAATAAATCTCACCGATTTAAAAGTAACTATAATAGCTCTAACCAACTTAAGATCGAGGTGCGCGATTTCTACAAATCCCACTAGCATTAGAGTAACTACAATGATTCTAATCTACTTAAGGGTTGCGGTGTGTTCTTTAAATAATCCCCCACCTTATCCAATATACAACACGGTCTTCCCACAAAGATAAAGAGTTAATGATCCCTTCAGCACCTTTATTTTAACACAAAGAAGACATTTTAAAACCCTTCGGTAGTCATAAACCCTAAGCAAGCAAGGCGAAGCTTTTACTTAGATTCCTCCCAGCACAAGATCGTAGATCACAATCTTTATCTGAAATGCTCCTTTTACTTAGTTGATAATGAAAAGTGAAGAGGTAAAACTTTTTAAATTTCTAAATTAAGTTGTAAGAAATAAAAGCGAAGCAAGCAAGCAAACAAATAATAAAGAGTGAAACAAGCAAATACACAAGTGGAAGAAAATACTATTTTATTAAAGAAGTGGACCCAAAACCCAGGATCATGGCTTACATAAAAAAAGAAAGAAAATACAAGAAAAAAAAAATAAAAACAAGGCCTAATGTATTATGGTAGGGTTGAGGCTGGATTTCACCTCAGCCTCCATTTTCCTGGGCTCCCCCACCGACCCCATGGATGAAACGTTGGAGTAAGTGGGCTTTGAGGGGAGCATACCCAAGAGCCCGCTCATTATTGGGCTAACGGTTGATATATTACTCTGGTGGCATGATAAGTGCAAGTTCATCAACATTGGTTGGGGAGAGCTTTTTTCAGGTTGTAATGAAGAAACGATGGTGCTCGTCTAGCCAGTCCTACCTAGTGTTCCTGACCTTGGCTTTCCACCTTGTAGTTTGGCGACCGAGCTTGGCCTGTAATGCTTCAAGGGTTGTTGCCTTAACGATATTTTATTCACACTAAAACTTCAAGCCATGTTCGGCACACGCCTTCACCAGCAGCTCCGCCTCTAGCCTTGTGTGAAATTCCATGGTTAGAGCCTCTACCTTGCTTTTGGCATCCACCAACTCTATGTCAGGGTGCTCCTCCATCGCATGCATCTTGAGGAGATGGTTCTTGTGCTCCTCCTCGTACTTGGCTAGGACCTCGTAGTTATCTTTAAGCTCACGATCCTTCTCCTCCATCAGTGATTTCAGCTTCACTATGATCTTGTTAGCGGACTTGAAAAGGTCTTGAGCCTTCTCTGCTTCAGGGGCTTGCTTCTCTAGTTGGGCGGAGGATTTAGCCGTGAGAAAAGCCTTAAAAAGGTTATCCTGAGAAACCTCCAAGGCTCGACCTACCTTGTTGAAGAGTGAGAAGAGCTGGAAACAAACCACAAGTTAGTAAATAAAAAGATAAGAATATAAAATAGAGAAGATGAGTGATTAGGCTTACCAAGGCACCAGCCTCGTAAAGGCAAGCATTGATCTCCCCAGCATAGAGATCATTGTACTTTGTTTTCTCGCTAGGGAAATCCACGAAGCGAGCAAGGTTGCAAAGAACCTTGGGGTGCGTTAACTCCACATCTTCCTCATAAGAGTGATGTTAAACCTAAAAAGAAAAAAAATTAGTGATGCCAAAAAATTTTTGAAAAATTAAAGTTAAAAGTCAAGCTACGTACCAGAGGAAGGTCGCACTTTGCAAAGCGAACAAGCTGTTCTTTTGTGAAGCTGCTAAAGTGGACTACTTTTGGAGGGGGAGTGGCAGTCTCCTCCGTCTGCTTTCTCTTGTATCCCTTATCAATAACAAAAGCCCCTTGCAAGTGCACATATGGTATGGATGCTTCTACTTTGATAGAGAAACGTCTTTCTTGCGATTGGCTATAGTCGACCCACCCAAAATGGGGGGAGAATTTACAAGTTGAAGAGTTGGCTTCTCGATAACCGGAACTGACCTCGAGGATGCTTGGACAATCCCCTTAGCAACAGTTTACCATACCCATAGATATTGGAATTGAGGAGGCGATGTGAGGAGGCGATGGACCAAATCCTATCCTTGATCTTTTTGAGCTTTCTTCAGCTCATCCACTGAAAGAAGAGGAGGGAAAAATTTAGAACAAACCATACCCACATAAAGAATAAGAATAAATTAGTGTTAGAGAAACCATACCATCATGTGCAGTTAATTGCGTATATTCAAAGTTGTTTCCTACTAGGTGGTAGAAGACCCGGTGTGTAGTTAGAGAATATGCGAAACCACCTTCCAATGGATCCGAGGTCGGATCTTCCAAATAACCTCAATCTCCCTTAGATGCTTGAGAGAGAGCTCCTTCATTTCTCTCTAAGATAGGGGGTCGTTAGGATTCAAATTTCACTTGATGTGGAAGGGGAATCGACCGTTCAGATAAAACTCTTCTCCCCCTTTTCAATCAAGGATAGACGAGGATGAATTTAGAACCACTAGTCCTTGAAGTCCTTTACACTCTCCTTCTTCTTCACAATGAGAGGCAAGGGAGAACTCACGGTTTACCCGTAGATAAGCCCATCGTGGTGGCGTGTGTCCGGCTTGAAGAACTATCGGAAGACGATCCCCTGAAGGACAAAGCCTTGATCACTGCAGATCTTGGAAAAGGCAATCAAAGTAAGCATGGAATTGGGGTGAAGCTTCCTCGGGCAAAGAGAGAATTCCTAGAGGACGTCCACCACACCTACGTCTAAAGGGAGAAGGAAGCCCTAATATATTTTCTAGGTAAAAATAAGCGTGTAACCCATGTCCGGTAGGTTAATCATCCTATAGAGCTCTATCAGCATGTGCTCTTTGATGCCAGGGAGAAGCCTCATTATAGCAAAGGCGTTCAAGGCATTCTTCTGCGTAATAGTTGAGGGCCACATATAATCAGTCTCGTCTTTAATATTTGGCAAGGGGGCTCGTTCTTTAGCTTCAACTTGGGCCCTTGGAATAGAGCATTGTCCCAAATCGTACAGTTCAGAGGTAGAAGCATTGGACGAAGCAGACACTTACTTAGTGGATGTAACTCCATGTTGACTTGAGGCTTTGGCATCAAAAGGGGCATAACGATCCATCTTAGTGTTCAAATAAAGACGAGTTGTTGGGAATAGTTTACAAGAATCTATCTACTTCGATCCAGTTTGTTCAATATAATGAAACATAAATAAAGAAACAAAGCAGAATCAAAGAAAAGGGATTACATGAACTAATCGTAAGAAATTGAAGAGAAATTAGAGGTTGCTAGAAATCGCTTGAAGAAAAAAGCTAGATATCACTGGAAATAGCCAAAATAGTAGAGAGAGAAAATGCAAAGTGTGACTATGACTGGGTGTGAACACAATCATTGCATCTATTATGTTTGAAGCATCAAGCTTATTTGAACAGTCACATCCCTTTGACTTCAGGCCTATAAATTTACCATTGGTCACTTGCGTGTGTATCTCACCACCTTCGGCCCTATTAAATCCTAGAAGAGAAGCACCGAACCTGCTTACTAGACCGAGCCCCTCCAAGTAGATACATTGGCTGCTTAGAAGAGAAAGGGCTATCTCGCCTTGCGATCCCTATGCCTTGACCGTGTTAAGACTGATTAAGCGGTGGTATCATTGTACAAGATTCCCAAATTTCATTGGGAGCCAAACACTAGAAGGAGAAGATGTCACGTTATCGATTTCACTCTAAGGCTTCGGTCGTGCCAAACCCCTAGGCCTTCATTAGATTGAACTTGTATAGTAGGCCATTATTTGGGCGTGTGCTTCCATTGCTAAGCAAAAAACAAATAGGATTAGGAGGTGGGCCCCACTTTCCCAGGTGTGCACCAAAACCCTATATCAATCTCCCACATATCAGGTATATAATTCCCAAAACTCCCTCTTGTTAATATCTCACCATTTTCTTAGAGACTAACTTGATTGTCAGAGTGCTAACTCCGGTCTCTCGGCGAAGCATTGTTTTGCAAGTAAACGAAACCCATTCCTGGAGACTTCTATTAAAAAACCGAACCAAACCGAATAACCAAAATATGAATATTTTACAAACCGAATCAAACCAAACCAAAATTTTAAAATAATCGAACCAAATTAATATTTCAGTTTGGTTCGGTTCGGTAATTCGATTACCGAACCATTTACACACCCCTAGTAAGGAGTATCCTAATAGACTTTAGCATGGCTATTGGTGAAAAGGTTTCATCATAGTCAATACCTTCCTTTTGACTGTAACCTTTTGCAACTAGTCTTGCTATATAGGTTGTTACATTAACATCCATGTCAATTTTCTTCTTGAAAACCCACTTGCATCCTATAGGTTTAAACCCACTTGGAGCATCAACTAAGTTTTAGACTTGATTTTCATACATGGAGTCCATCTCTGACTTCATGGCTGTAAACCATTTGTCAAACTCTAACCCTTCCATTTCCTCGTAAGTCTTGGGCTCATCATCTTCCATAAGGAAGACGTGCTTATCATCAATGATGAAATAATCGTATCTCTCAGGAATGGTTGGAGCCCAACCTGACCTACTTAATGTCGGTGTTATAATAGGCTATTCCATGCTTACACTTTCTTGTGTAACAAGTGTAAGAACAATCAGTTGATTTTCAGTTTGATCTTCTTGAGCGCCCAGCTCAAGATTGCGCCCACTAACTTTCATATGTATGTGTTCCTTCTTAAGGAACTGAGCATTCCTAGAAATAAGTACCTTTTGTTCCTTAGGATCGTAAAAGGAATAATCTATAGTATCCTTAGGGTAACCTACAAACAAACACCTATCAAACTTAGCACCCAACTTATATGAACTTATCCTCTTTACATAAGTAGGACATCCCCAATCTATAACATGAGAAAGAGCTAGATTCTTACCATACAACATTTCATATGGTGTTTGATCAACTGATTTTGAGAGCACTCTATTTACAATATATACTATGCTCTCAAGTGTATAACCCTAAAAGGATCTGTTGAGTTTTGCTTAGCTCATCGAACCATATTAAGTAGGGTTTGATTTCTCCTTTCTGATATTCCATTGTGTTAGGGTGTATAAGGAGGTGTCCATTGGGATAAAATACCATTATCCCTTAAATAATATTGAAACTCTTACCTTAAGTATTCACCTCCTCGATCAGATCTCTTGATAATTTTCCCAAGCTATTTCTCCACTTCGGTTCTGAACTATTTGAAATTCTCAAAAATTTCAGACCTGTGCCTCATTAGGTACAAATAACCATACCAAGAGTGATCGTCGAGAATGGTTATGAAGTAGACAAAACCTTCATGTGTCTTAACACCCATTGGACCACATACATCTATGTATTATTTCCAAAGTAATCGTGGCATGGTGACCCTTTCCTTTGAAAGGTTTCTTTGTCATCTTACCCTTTAAACAAGGTTCGAATGCCCCTCGCATGCCCCATAGGATTCCCATTCTGTTGGGCCTAAGTAACCACATTTGTGCAACTTAGTTAAGCGAGTCTTATTTATAAGGCTTAGACGACAATGCCATAGTATGAGCATTTCTCATTATCTATCTTCGATTTCTTATCAATGTTCATATTCAGAATTTCAGATTTAGTATCTAGAACATAAATGTCATTCACACACATTTCACAAGCATAAAGAATATTATCACGCCAAATTTGAATATTATTATTTAAAAATAAAATCTTAAATCTATCTGTTGCTAAACAAGCAACAAAAATAATATTCTTAGTGACAGCAGGATTGTTATAGCAACTGTTCAAAACTAAATAAGGCCACTAGAAAGGGAAGGCTATATGTCTCTACATCTATTGCAACAACTCGTACTCCGTTTCCAACTCTTAGGTCCATTTCCCTCTTTGCAAGCCTCCTACTATTCCACAACCCCTGTACAGAATTACATAAATGAGTACCACAACCAGTATCCAATACTAATGTAGACTCATAAGGAACTATAGAGAAACTCTCTATCATGAACACACCTGAATTAGATGCCTCCCTTAGCTTCTTCTTCGCTTGTTTAAATATCTGAACCTTGCAATCCTTCTTCCAATGGCTTGACTTGCCACATCGGAAGTAGATATTTGTAGTTCCTGTCTTACTTTTCTTCTTCTTACTGATTTTCTTCTTGGCACCCAAACACTTTCCAAAATGGGATCCACCCTTAGAAGGTTTGGCCTTCTCAACCAAAAGTAAAGCCTTTGGATCCGTTCGAATCTTAGGTTCTACTATTTTAAGCATGTTGACCAACTCGAGAAGTGTAACATCAATCTTGATCATATAATAATTAGTTACAAACTGTGAGTAAATATTAGTTAATGAAGCAAGAATCAGATCCACAAACTATTCGTGATCCATCACAAAACCCAGTCGAGTCAGCTTCTCTATAAAACCCAATAGTTTAAGAGCATGTTCAGGTGCTGAAGTGCCATCATGTATCTTCTTTCCGAATACGAGTTTTGATGTATCAAATCTCACGAACCTATCTTGCTTTGAGAAGAGCTCTCGAAGATGGAGAATCATGGTGTCTAAGTCCATGCTCTCATGATGTTTCTAAAGCTCAGAATTCATGGTTGCCAACATTATACATGTTGTTTCATGATCTTTTATGTGCTTCTCCCATACCTCATGTTCATTGGTATCAACATCAGGTTTGTCAAGGAAAGTCTCATCTAAAACATAAGCTATCCTATCAGATCTAAGGACTATCCTCACTGCCTTGAACCAGAAATTTAAACCATCTAGTTTGTTGTTAAGAATTGAGCAAAGATTTATGTTTGGATTCATTGTTCAACCTAGATATAAGATAGAAATTGTTCAGACTTTAATATATGTACATGCATTTAATATAAGGTCTTTAATTAAAAACATATTTCCTACTAATTTATTGACATTCAAATAACCCCTTTTATTAAATTCGAGAAATCTGGTCAAACCACTTTTCCTTAGTAGGTAGCATCCATAACCCATCTATTATGACCCCTGCTATAACAGGTCAAGCCATAATAGACGACCATTGTTGGAACCCGTCCATTTGCATTCCATGCAACTGCTAGCTATTTGAGTTCTCACTCTTGAGACTTGCATATCCAATTGTACGACTCCTCAAATATGTCTCCAAACCGGCATTAGCTCCATTGACATGGAAAACTAACCCATTTTGGTTAAGGCTTTAACCCCATCTAGTCTCATGACCAAACATGTCAAGGGAAAGCATGTTATACATGTCCTTACATCTGTTAATAAGGTCTGTATCACGATTTATGACAGGAAGATAATTTACCGGGCCTTAATATTTTTTTAGGGATTTTGTTGGTGTAACTAGTCTCACCCTAGACTAGGACTTATATGATGGATATGATTATGATAATAATAATTTTGGGCTACTTGCAATTATTAATTTAAGAGAACATGGTCAAGACTGGTACATCATAATCATTCAATTATGCCAAGACTCCACATAGGATGCAAAATAAACAAGGTCAACATTTAAGTTCCCGCACCTATGTCTATAAGTTTTAATCTAACAAATTAAACCAGAGCTGTAAAACCATATGCAGAATCCAATACCTATACCAAAAATAAAGTAAGACATAAAAGTCCCTTGGGTACTTTTGAACCTAATACCGATGGAGATTTCCAAGTAGGAGAGGCCCCATTAAAGTAAATGAGCAGTCAAGTCTAATCCTTGCCAAAATAATCATGAACACTTCAGCTCATTTCACCAGAGATAATTATGACCCAAGTTATAACGAATCCCACACAAGGTAACCAATATCTTAGGTCTGAGGATACTTGTACTACTACTGCAATAAGAAATGACACCAACACATTGATATAGTTATTTCTGAGTGTTTGTCTTATAGCGGTCTCCAATATATTACTCAAATACATTCATGTGTTAACTCAAGGTATCACCTTCAGATCGTGAGATCGGTTGCTTGGATCAAACCCAAGGAGTAAGTTTACACATGCTAGTCTATCCATTTAGTTAATGTCTAGTCTCAATGATATTATGACTAGGGATATTTAAACTTTTCATAGTAACACATGTGTGCAGTTCTCACACCACATAGCTCCTACTATGTCCTCGCACTTTCACGCTATGAAATAGTCACAGACTTTATCTTATTATATCAATGAATATATACATATACATAATACCATATATATATATATAATACCAATGAGATACACAGTTTAGAAACAATCATCAATATATAACAAAGATGCCTTATCATTGATAAATAAAAATCTAAAAGTATTCGTACATTAATGACTAATAAAGACTCATTACCCTAATTACCTATAGGGAATACATCATGTCTAACATGACCTTCCCAAGATCACATTGTATGCAAAGGGGTAATCAATCACAAGGAACTCTTTTCATGTCTTCTTGGTTGAGCCTTTAGATCTCCTATTGTTATTGCATAGTTGGCTGATATGCACACGGGGACAACATGACCGCTCAGAATAATCAAGGGGCTTGGTTTTGAATGAGATGATTGGGATTCCCGCTGAGGCTATCAAAAGCCTTCTTCGTGAACTCATTTACCAAACTTTCAGTAACCACCACCACCCACCAGACCAGGAACTCATCAATGACCATGGAATCACTATGTGGGAGCAGCCTCTTCAAATGGGAGAAGCTATTACAAGTATCCACACTCCAATATGTGTTATCATAGTGAAATGTAGGCTCCCTCTTCCTCTTGTCTGCCCCCAGTCTACTCGTAATGACATGAATAATGCCCCAGTACCCTTAGGGAACGACTTCTCTTTGTTGGAGCCTCGAAGCTCTAGGCATATCTTCTCTGGTATTATCTTTCCGAACAGACTCCCTTCATTCCTCTTCTCTTATTCCCCCTTGGGTAAATCTGTTCAACTTATCCTCAAGCGCTCTGTAAGTGGACGACACGGAAAGCGATGGGTCGAGAGCGCGTGATTGAGAGGCGCAGTCCACTAGGGTGTTTTTGTTGAAAGTTAAAAACTACTGGGTCATGGACCTGAAATGTTTGAAAGAGAAAGCGGGAAACATTTTTAGATTGGTCAAACCGAATCCACCATCTCTTAGTGTAGAGTCACCGCCTGGATTAGCTCTTCAAGGAATTAGAGTCTTGTGAGGCTAAATGTCTGGGGGATGGTCCACTAAGACACAGAGATTTAGGTTTGGGATAAGTTACTTACTTCTTATTAGATCACATTATATTACATCTATAGAAAATCGTATTTCTTAATTGTGCATATTCACACTTATGTCATTTTCGAGTTATAATGCATGACTCACACATATTTGGAAAGCGATAAATCCATACATAAAGCGATAAATAAATGCGGAAAAGTAAAGATTAAGATTACAAAACCTCGGGGGATGCAACCGTTTGCCTAATCTATTAATTATATTTCCCAAAAAAATATGATTGAAACTGCGATACCTGAAGGAAAAATAAAATCTTAAACATACATCTAATCCTAATCTACCTGCATCCATAAAGGTTAGCACAGGGTATAACACGACATTTGCACATATGTTCGATTTGATTTTGACAAGGCCCATGTGACCTAATTGAAAAATCGATGAAGAAATATTCTTATTTTAAAATAAAAGGGTTCATTTTTATTAACACGTTGGTTGCTCATTTTAATTAGTGAAAATGCTCGCATGGCAGAAGTGTGAGGACTGTTATTCAATTATAATTTTTTATTCCCTTAGTGGGGGTATTCTAACAAGAATCTTCGATAATTAAAAGAAATAGAAATGATGAAACACAATATTCAAGTAATATTTACAGAACAATAAAAAGCAGAATTAATCCTAGGTCAACATGCAGAATAAAATAAAACATAAAGAAAAGCACGAGATAAAGCAACTCTAGGAACTCAGGGGCTTACCCTTATGGAGCGAATCCACTTCGTTATACCCGCTTGATCCTTGGGAGCGTTCCTCGTCTTCTTTAAAGTTTTTGGTGTTTGAAAAAATGGTCGAATCAAAAAGTGTTTTTAATTCGGACAATATTGTGAAAAATTAGAGTATTTTTTTTGTCTTTTTCTGCTAAAAATGCCTGTCTAGATCCCCAAAAATTCACCCGATATTTATAGGGGAAAATCCCAAAAAATCCAATCAGAAACAAATTTCAGCGAAGGGGGTGTGCCCTCGCCAGAATTCTGGAGAGGTTTGCCTAGCCATGATTTTCTGGACAGGCTTGCTAGAATTTCTGGTGAGCCATGCCAGACTTCTGGCGAGGTTGCCTTGCTAGATCTCCGGCCAGGCTGGATTCCCGATTCTTCTTTTTATTGTATTTTTTTTAATTTTTATTTTTCAAAAAACATATTTTTAAATAATTTTTTTTATTAAATTCTAATTTTCTAAGTCCTCAAAAATAAAATTAGAGACGATGAGCACTCCCATTTGAAGATCTTCGGATAATTGAAAATTATCAGATTCAAGGATTAAATCCCGAAAAGCCAACATCATCGAACGCGCGAGATGATACAAAATCCTGTGCTCACACGTTCTCTAGCTTGGCTCATCGCCAATTCTCAGTATTCCTCGATATCATGCCCAACCTGTTTGTGAAATGCACAATACATGTGAAGCCTACCGTTCTCCCTTACTGTTGATGGGTACTCCATGTCATTCTTGTTCTTCTTGATCTAGAACAAGACCTCTTTCTTCTTCACATTAAGAGGGACTAACTGCTCGACATCCCTTCTATGGTCCTCAAACTTCGGGCCTCGCTCTCCCTTCGATGGTTTGGGCGATAGATAGTGTCATCCTTGGCCTAGCCCATATGCTTTTGGATTTTCTTTCTAGTTTCCCAGCTCACCTACTTTCATGCATTTTTCATTGAGAGAGCCAGGTCCCTGGTGAGATCTTTGGCCTGGTCTTCACTCTTGTAGTTCTCAATTAGTGCATCCACTGCCACGTCGATATTAAAGTTGGGGATAATCAATGAGGCTTTCTAGAACCTCTCTACAAACTCCTCTAGTGATTCCTCAAGCTTTCGACGAACCAACTACAAGTCTTGTATCATCCTCTTTGGGGGCACGAATGTGATGAAGTATAGGATGAAACTCTCAGCAAGGCTATCAAAGTTCTTGATCGACCTTGGTTTTAGAGTATCAAACTAGTTCATTACCGGAGCTATTAGCATAGTGGAAAAATTTTTCACATCATAGCAAATGTGGCATCACAGCCTCCATACATTTCCTGTAATAGCGAATATGGGTCATGGGATCCTCCACCCTTGCATACTTTCGCATGTGAGGATGCTTAAAATTCTTGAACTTGGTCACCCTTATCTCATCTGAATAGGGAGATGTTGCCTCGCTACCTCTAGGATCGACTCCGCCACCCATGCTTTTGTTAGCAACCACTTCGCCCCCTCTTCGATTGACTCATCTGTATTCCACTCTTCCTTCGCCCTACTTCTTTGCAACTTCTTGGGGATGTGTGTAATGGAGTTATTGAACTTTGGGGATCGAGGCCTTCCCCTACTACCTTCTACCTTTCTCCATGGGACTGCTTTTGCGCTACGGTATTGACTTAAAACTCTGCTCTAAGCCTACTTTTTCATGGAATGAAAGCTCAACATGAGCCTTCCCTTTCCCTTTTTCCCGCACTCGCTATAGTTGGGAAAGGGTACGATGCTCACAAGAGAGAAAATGGGATCTCTCGACACTGGTGTTGCAACTCTTACAAAGTTTACAAGTTATCAACCCTTACCTTTGCCAACATCTTTATTATTTCTAGTAAGGCGTCCATGGAGTCCTCTTGCTTTTTTGCTAGCGCAGTCTATTCTATAACGACAATCATTAAGTCCTCAAGGCTAGATTGAGATTGTAAGTTAGGGTAGCTATGGTCTACATTGCTTAAAATTTATGTTTCAAATAGGTAGCTCTTATGTGTTTGGGTGTTGATATGAGAGAGAGAGCATCTGAAATCACCTTATTCTTAGACTCTGAGGTTTTAAGAAATAAGGCGATGCCCTTTGCTAGCTTTGAGAGATCATTCTCGGGGGGATTGCTTATTTTGGGTTCAACCCACACTCACCGAATCAATTTTATGTCTAAAACTATAAGCTCAATAGGTTTTAAATCTCCGAGTTTGGGTTCCGTTCACCTACAAAACAATGTTTGTCTTGGAGACTGGTCACTTCGACAATCAAGTTAGCCTTTGAGAAAATGGGGCACACCTGGCGGAGCGGGGCCCACCTACAAATCCTGTTGGTTTGTCACTTGACAATGGAAGCACGCACCCAATCAATGGCCTACCATACCGGTTCGCTTTGACAAAAGGTCCAGGGGTTTGGCATGATCAAAGCTTTAGAGTGAAACTGATGACGTGACATTTTCTCCTCCTAGTATTTGACTCCCAACGGTCTCTAGGATTCCTATACAATGATACCATAGCTTACGTTAGTCTTGACATAGTCGAGGCATAGGGCTTGTGAGGCGACGTGACCCTTTCTCCTCCAAGTATCTAAGGTGGCTACTTGGAGAAGCTTGGTCTAGTAGGCGGGTTCGGTGCTTGGCTTCTAGGCTTCTACCAGATCCTAATTAAATAGCATGATGAAGGACCAAAATGTGTTGTTCAAAGTCAAAACATGTAATTCTATAGAAAGTTTATGAGAGTAACTTATTGAAACAACAACTTGAAAACTAATAATATTCAGTTCAAATAGAAAATAATATCAACAAAATTGTGGTCTAACATTCATTTATATGAAATTTACTTATTTTTATTAAAAGAAAAATCATATTTTATTATTAAATATATAAATTTTAATGTATTTTTACATTTAATTCTTCATTCAGTGGGTAAGATTTAATGTGTTTGATTTACATCCGAAAATGATTCGTATATTTTTTCTTTTTATTTAATATAATCATAATTACACAATTTTTTCTATTTTTTAAATCATAGTTATATAATTTAAGAAATTATTTATCCGATATAACCACTATTTATACCTGTGTTGAACTTAAAATAACATTGAAACCTTTGTTTCAAGCACACTACACACAAACTTTGTTTTAACCACACTACACAATTTTTTTTTCCCATTTAAAAAACTCCAAGTCAACCGCAAGTTTTAAACCATTTTTCCAATAGAAAAAGCTTGTGAAAATAACTTCATGAATAAGAGTTTCTTAAGTTTGCAACTTTAAACTGATCCCATGGTTATTTCGGATTAAACACCCTTTTCACAATATTGCTAACAAGAGCCAATTTTGCCGCAAACAGACTACTAATCAGCTTAATAGCCGTATAGAGAAACTGAAAATAACTGGTTTGAGATGGAAAAAACCACATGGTGGGAACCACTTTTTTCGAGAAAATTTTATTTACCGTAGTTTTATAATGTTATTCAAAAAATTGTATGTATTAAAATTTAAAATATTTAATGAACTTATTTATATGAAATGTTCAATATTTATTTGGGCTAAATGCATCACTATAACTCCTTCAACCGTCTCATTATTGTTTCTAGGGGAGAGCAAAGAACCAATAAAATCGAACCGAACCGGAGAACCGGACCGGACCGGACTGGACCGAACCGAACCGAACTAATTTGGTTCGGTTCTTGGTCCATGTATGTGTATAATTTGGTTTTCGGTTCGGTTCTCAGTTTTTGGGAAAAAAACCAAGAACCGAACCGAGAACCGAAATATAAATTTTAATTAATTTTAAATTAATTTAATAATTATTTTCACATTCAATTTTCATTTAATACTTGAAAATTAAGGTTTCTTTTGCAAATCAACAATAAATTACATGTGTTAAAAATATTTATATTGATTTTTAGTTATTTTATGTTAAAAAAATTAATATATGGAAAAAAAAATTTATTTAAAATAAAAAAATATAATTTTGGTTTAAAACCGAACCGAACCGAAAACCGAACCTAATTATTTCGGTTCGGACCGAACCGAACCGAAACAATTCGGTTCGGTTTTCGGTTCTAAAATACCCCCCGTTTGGTTTTTGATTCGGTTCGGTTCGGTTTTTGAACAAAACCGAACCGAGTTTTGCTCACCCTAGGCAA
>CATIWQ010493091.1:0-11043 GCA_949673415.1 Euphorbia schlechtendalii
GTAAACAAACTATTAAACTTATCAGTAGAAAAGTGGCGAACAACGCCTTTG
The DNA here is from genome assembly GCA_949673415.1 of Euphorbia schlechtendalii. Classification (NCBI taxonomy): domain Eukaryota; kingdom Viridiplantae; phylum Streptophyta; class Magnoliopsida; order Malpighiales; family Euphorbiaceae; genus Euphorbia; species Euphorbia schlechtendalii. The sequence goes on from CATIWQ010493091.1 coordinate 52, forward strand.
CTAGAAAGCCCATTTGATCGTCTAGAGCTATCGGGTTCCATATCAGTCTGGATCATTGAGCCTAAATGTTCTCGCATGGGAAGCCAAGTTTAGGTTAACCTCTAGCGGCCCATTACTTTGGTATCCTATGAGGTCACAGACTTTGTTTCTTTATCTGACTAAGTTTAGAACCTGTACACTGGGTCTATGCCGAGAATATCTAATTATCGAATTCGTTAGAAGAATTATTAATTGGTTAGACTGAATTAATAATTAAAGGGAATAAAGAGAAAATAGGGAAAAATAGCATGAAAAGGAGCAAGGGAATTGTTACTATTACGAGTGGGCCCCAAATGAACATGGGATGCTCGGAGTGGGGCCTCCACTGCTGCCCCACGAGCTGAAAAGCTTGTGGCCCACTAACGCATGTGTAAGCTCGGTGATACGCTTGCGTGGGCTTGCCAAGTAAGCCCACTAGCATGGTGGGCGGGGCAAGCCCATAAGCATGGTTTTGTGGCAGGCCTGCAAGCCCATGCTTGTGGCATAAGGCAAGCCCGTAAACCCATACTTGTGGCACTAGGGCTTACTTTGTGAAGTGGACCTACGGGTCAAAGTGACCCACGCGGCTAACCCACTCCCATCCCACTTTGTGTTTGAGGGGGAGTCAAACACTCCCCCTTTACCCTATATATAGGCCTCCCCTCTATCATTATCAAACACTCCCCCTTCATTCGTTGTGCCAGATTCTTCACGAGTTTCTCCAAACAATGAAGAATTATTTTGAAGGCTCCTTTTAATTTAAAAGTGAGCCTTCTTAGTTTATATTTTTGGGTTGGTCTTCGAGCGGTCTAGCTACTGCTATCTTCTAACGGGTTCTACCTCAATGAGGTTTTGGTCGGTTAAGATCCGTATGGATCAATCATAGAGGCTATCCTAGTTTGGAGGTTCATGCTAACGAAGTTCTACCGAATTTCTATAAGGGAACGCCGCATCCAAAAGAAAGAGAAGCACATATCAACTAGTAATGTTCTAAACTTAGATGCTATGTGTCTTTTATAAGTTTTATAAACCTATAAGCATCTATGGTACCTTTTAACTTAGATTATATCAATTATGATATGCTTAGGAGATCCTTAGGTTAATTTTCAGTTTTAAAATTCCGCCTTGCAACGTTTTCATGTTCAATTACTATCTTGATTAACCAGTAATACTAATGTCTAAACAAATTCTATCTTATATCTAGGTTGAATATGATCACTAACGAAAATAGGTCTTCTTGTTGACATAAAATATGATGTTTATAACTTAAATGAGTGGTTTGAGACTGTTAGAGGAGTTCTTTAGAATTACTACCTGAATTATGTTTTGACTGATCCTAGTTACAAACATCCTAGTAAGAATGCTTTTGCATGTGAGATGAATCATTATGAGGAGCACAAGGGAAACTGTGAGTTTGTTGCAAAACTCATGTTAGACGACAAGCTCCCAAAGTATGCACTAGTGTACAAAGGGTTGGATCTCACAACCATGATTCATCATCTCAAATCATTGGAAAGTTTAGAAGATGAACTGTTCCATAGTAGATTGCGGGGAGACACCTCAGCAGTAGAGTTGGTTATAAACATTTATGATAACTCGAAGAAATTGAGAGAGTTGAGAGTTGAGTATAGTGAGTAGTCTTTGAGGGAAATGGTATTGAGGGTATTACCCAATAAATATTATTCTTTCAAGAAGAAGCTTAAAGAGTGTTCTCCCAACTGTACCTTGACCCAACTTATGGACTTGCTCGAGATTTATGAAATTTAGTTTAGAAATAAACTCAAAGAGTAAGCAAATGCTGAGGACCTTAAGTTGAAAAAACTAAAAGGTTTAAAAGTCAAAAGAAACCTCAAGAGAAAGTTAGAATAGAAAAGGGGAAATGTTTCTCTTGAAACAAGCTCATCGAATGATGATATCTATGGCTCGAATATCTTGAGGTATGTTCATACTAGAGAGTTTCTCTATAGTTCCCTATGAGTCTACTTGGGTATTAGATACTGGTTGTGGTATTCATATCTGTACTTCTATGCAGGGATTGTGGAACAGTAGGAGGCTTGCAAAGAGGGAAATGAACCTAAGACGATATGGAGCACGGGTTGCTGTAACAGCTGTAGGGACATATAGCCTTCATTTTCCTAGTGGCCTAGTTTTAGTTTTGAGCAATTGCTATTATATTCCTACTGTCACTAAGAAAATTATTTATGTTGCGTGTTTAGCAAACAAAGGGATTTGAAATTTTATTTTCTAATAATAAATGTCAAATTCGACGTGATAATGTTCTTTATGCTTGTTGATGACATTTATGTTCTAGATACTGAAACCGAAATTCTGAATATGAACATTGTTAAGAAATCGAGATTAGATAATGAGAAATCCTCATAATTATGCCACTGCCATCCAGGCTATATAATGAGACTCGCTTAACCAACACAAATGTTGAGACTTAGGCCCAATGGAATGGGAATCCTATAGTGCGTGTGAACCTTTTTTAAAGGGGAAGATGACTAGGAAACCTTTCAAAGGAAAGGGATAGCGTGCCACTAGTACTTTGGAAATAATACATTCCAATGTATGTGGTCTAATGAGTGTTAAAACACATGAGGGTTTCGTCTACTTCGTAACCTTTATCGATGATTGCTCGTGATATAGTTATTTATACCTAATGAGGCACAAGTCTGAGAGTTTTGAGAAATTTAAAGAGTTCAAAGTAGAGAAATATCTTGGGAAAAGTATCAAAACCCTTTGATCTGTTCGAGTTGATGAATACTTAAGCCAAGAGTTTTAGGATTATATAAGGGATAATGGTATTTTATACCAATGGACACCTCTTTATGCACCCTAACACAATAGAGTGTTAGAAAGGAGAAATTGAACCCTACTAGATATGGTTCGGTCCGTGATAAGCAAGCAGAACTCAGTAAATCCTTTTGGGGTTATGCACATGAGAGCGAAGTTTATATTCTATACAAAGTTCCCTCTAAATAAGTTGATCAAACTCCATATGAATTATGGTATGGTAAGAAAACCACTCTTTCTCAACTGAGAGTTGGGATGTCCTGCTTACGTAAAGAGGACAAGTTTAGATAAGATGGGTACTAAGTCTGAAAGGTATATGTTTGTAAGTTAACCTAAGGAGACTATAGGGTATACCTTCTTTGATCCCAAGGAACAAAAAGTCCTTGTTTCTAGAAATGCTCAATTCCTCGAGAAGGAGCATATGCTTGTGAAAGCTAGTGGGAGCAATCTTGAGTTAGGCACTCACGAAGATCAAACAGACAATCAACTGATTATACCTACACCTATTACACAAGATAGTGTAAGCATGGAACATCCTACTATAACACTAACATTGCGTAGGTCAGGCCGGGCTCCAATCACTCCCGAGCGATACGGGTTTCTTATCACTGATGATAAACATATCTTCTTTATGGAAGATAATGAGCCCATGACTTATAAGGAGGTAATGGAAGGCTTAGAATTTGACAAATGGTTTGCAGCCATGAGGTTAGAGATGGACTCCATGTACAAAAATCAAGTCTAGAGCTTGATTGATGTTACAAGTGGGATTAGGCCCAAGAGATGCAAGTGGGTTTTCAAGAAGAAAACTAGCATGGATGGTAACATAGTTACCTATTAAGCAAAGCTGGTTACAAAAGGGTACAGTAAAAAAGAAGGCATTGACTATGATGAAACCTTTTCATCGGTGGCCATGTTAAAGTCTATCAGGATACTCCTTACTATCGCCTTTTCGTTACGATTATGAGATTAGTAGATGGATGTGAAAACAACATTGTTTAATGGAAATCTGGACATGGATGTGTATATGGCACAACCCGGGGGTTTTACATCTGAGGATGACTCAAAGGTATGCAAGTTGCAAAAGTCTATTCATGGACTTAAGCAAGCATCAAGGAGTTGGAATATTAGGTTTGATGAGACAATTCTAGAAATTAGATATGCATCAAACGCTAATGAGCCTTGTATATATAAGAAGGCTAGTGGGAGTGCAATTATTTTCCTTGTATTATATGTCAATGACATATTATTGATAGGAAACAATATTCCTTTTCTTCAGACAGTTAAGTAATGGTTGTCAAAGAAGTTCTCCATGATAGACCTTGGATAAGCAACTTTTATACTTAGTATAAAGATCTACCGAGATAGATCCAAAAGGCTGTAAGGTCTTTCGCAAAGTATATATAGACAAGGTTTTGGCTAGATTCAACCTTGAGAAGTCAAGAAAGGGTTATCTCCCAATGTCTCACGGGATTAACCTTTCTAAATCTGATTGTTTAAGAATACAAGAAGAGAGGCTGCGCATGAATGAAATACCCTATGCCTTAGCGATAGGTTCCATCATGTATGCTATGGTATACACTCAGCCTAACATCTCACATGCGTTGAGTGTCACAAGTAGATTTCAATCTGACCCAGGTGAGAAGCACTAGATGGACGTTAAAATTATCCTTAAGTACTTATGTAGGACTAAGGATATGTTTTTAGTATATGGAGGAGGCGATCTCACTTTAGAGGGATACACCGACGCGGGTTTTTAATCTGACAAGGATGATTATAATTCCCAGTCAAGGTATGTGTTTATGTTAAATGGAGGGGCAGCTGTTTGGAAAAGTTTCAAACAAGATACGACTGCCATCTTAACCACAGAATTTGAATATTTAGCTACTTCAGAAGCAACTAAGCAAGCTGTTTAGCTTAGGAGATTTATTGGTGATCTCGGTGTGGTGTCTATCATTGTAAATCCAATAGCGGTATCTTGCGATAACAATGGGGCTACTAATCAAGTAAAGGAACCACAGTCTCATCACAGAAATGAACATATACTCAGAAAGTACTCTCTCATTCAGGAGATGGTAGCCATAAAAGATATAGATTTAGAATACATCCCAACGGATCAGAATCTAGCAGATGAGCTAACTAAGCCATTGACTCAAGTTAAACATGACTAGCATGTTAATGAGTATGGTATAAAGCACATGGGTAATTAGCTCTAGTGCAAGTGGGAGATTGTTAGACATGATGTATGCCCTAGAGGTAATTAGGGTGATATATTGTTATTAGCTTTAATGTACAAACACTTTTGGATTATTATTAAAAATTATTTAGCCCATTAGGGTGTAAAACAGGTCAAAAGGGGGGTGAATGACTCTTTTTCGAGTTCAAAAATTACTTCAGAAGATAAATGGAACTAGCTTCTAAAGGTACTTCTAAGTAATAACGTTTTACATAGAATCCCCCTTTTGAAGGCCTTAATCTATGAATGTGATTTACACTTAAATATAGAAAGTAATATAAAGTTTGGAAAATGCAAACAAAGATTTTTATCCTGCTTTAGCCTTTTCCTAATCAAGTCCTTGAAATTTCTTGTCTAAGATTTAATACACTAAGTTCTCTTCTTCTGGTGAAGAGAAAACCTTTTACAAAGCTGGTTGAAGTACCCTCCAACAACCTTCACAATTTGATGAGCTATACCAATATAGGAGTACCCTCCAACTGTATTTAAGGCTATGAGATTCTTATCTTACAAAGTACCTTCCTCTTAAGATTTCTAAGCTCCCTCACACTAACTTAACCTTAAGCTAGTGCTTTACAAGTAATTTAGAGTTAAAAGGAATGAGCTTCTGAAATTTGTTTCAGTAAACTCGATTACAAACAAGTATAAGAAAAGTGTGTTTGCTTTTTGATTCAGAAGAAGATTGTAGTGGATTTTGAAGGTTTGTTGGCACTCTTGAGTATTAGATAAAATCGACAACCTTCTTTAATGGCAGATAACATCCATTTATAGATGGAGAGAATTTTTCCATTTATCTTTGATTGTTGTTGAAAATTTTCCTGTTGTATCTTACTCAAGTTTTAGTTAAGGATACATTTAGAGAGGCAAGTTTGTATCGAATCCGTGCCACAACTGCCAGGTTGAATTTTGGGCCCCACTTTTGTACGATTGTCTGCTTGTGTAATTTGTAGTAATTTTTTTGTTCCTGAGATCACAACAACTTTTATCCTTTACTAGTCTGAGGTACAAAGGCGCGCGGTGACATTTAATGCGAGATCAGCACCCATGACATTTAGCGCCAAAAGACTAAGTTACCCCCTTTATGTCTTTACAAGGACTTTTTCTTACTAGCTTCTGGCCTTTAATCTTTGATAGTCTTCTAAAGTCTTAACTTCCTCTACGAACCTTTACTCTTCTGAGGCATCTTCAAGCTTCTGAGACAACATGTGCTTCGGAACTTAGAACCTTCAATACTTAATTTCTTTGCTCAGAATCCAACAATCTCCCTCATTTTGTTGGTTTTGAGTGAACTTAAGCATAGAGAAAAACTTGGCTTGCTTGCTCCCTCATGATTTTAAGCTATGTTTTGAGTTGCTTCAATCTTCTTTTTATAACCTGTTTAAAGACAAGTATAAAAGAAGATTAATACAATGTAGTGTTGTACTTAGAACAGAGATAACAAATTTTCATTGAATTTTGAATGATTACATGGTTTGATTATAAGAAAAAGTTTCTTATTCTAAGCTAAGTTACAAATTTGATTTCTCCGTTAAAGCTTTGTACTCTACCAGCTCCTCTTCTTGACTATCTATCTCCATGGCACTTGAAGTAGATGTTGAAGTCATCTGCCTCTCGCAGACCTCCTTGATGCTATGCTTATCCTTCTCCCTCTACTCAATGCTAACAAGATAAGAAACAATTTTCTTCTCATCAAGAGCAAACCTTTGAATACACTCTTGAAAAACAATTGCATTTGATTGAAGAGGAGGTACAATTTGTTGATTCAACTTGCTTGGAATAGAGGGAAAGATACTTTCAAGAATGACTTGGAGAGCCTTTTGATTCCAAATCCATTGAGTGTTGAGCCCATTTTCCAAATGCTGAAGGAATGGAACAATATCACTATTATGAGAGCAAAAGGTGTGGAGAGAGAGAGATAACCAATATTGGTACTTAAAGCTTCGAAGCCCTTTTGCAGATCTTCATATGCACTGGCTTGCCTTGCAATCACAATATCTTTTACTTCAATAATGGCTTTAGCTAGTACAGTAAAGGCCTTAGTTGTCTCATCAGTAATGCCATCAATGGCATCATTCTTCTGAGTGAAGTTGGTGTTATCAATGGCTTTAATGATCTCAAACTTTATCTCTCTCCTTGAATCCTTAATAGCCTTGAGGATTTCTACCTTGAAATCAATTATAAACTTCATTACTTCCTCAAGGCCATTTTGGATCCTCCCTTGCCGCCACAAGCAGAGGATGTTCAGCTTCCTTAGCTCCTTAATTTCATCCTTCAGTCCCATGGAGTACTCAATCTTGCTCCATTCAATGGCAATCCCTAAAGTTGAAATTATGTCTACTATTTACGTCTGAGACTCCTCCTTCAGCCCATTTACTTCATCATGGATCATTTCAAGACCCCTCTCTCTAATCTCTAACTTTTCCTTCATCGTAATCAGTGCATCCCTTATCTTAATGTAGTTCGCAAGTCTTATCTCCATGAGAGGTTGCAAATGCTGAATCAGTTCTGACCTGATTTGGTACGGGGAGAGTAATTTTTTCAGCCATCTCCATGATGATTTGAGCTTGTTCAGTTAGGAGGGAAATGCTCTTAGAAAGCTGGTGATTTATGGTAATTGATGTCTTAGTTTGAGGGCCATGGTGAGAAGATCATCCAGAGTTTTTCCCATTTGATGAAGAGATTTGATAGGAATATTTCATTGAAGCATTTCTCCCCTCAGCCAAATCTCCCATCATCCATCCTCTGCTGCTGAGGGACTCATCTCCATCAATCCTCTGAGTTGGGGGTCTTTGCACCAAAGACAAGATGCTAGAGGGATCAATTAGAGTCCTTGTTACAAAAGAATTTGTCATTGGTTGTTAGATTTTAATAGGCTTGAATTTGGCTCGCATCTCCTCTATTCCCTCCATGATCTTAAGCTCATCATCCTCCTCCTCATTCACTTCTTCCACAATTACTTCCTCCTTTCTTCTTCTTTCCTTTCTCTTCTTCCTCCTTCTCCTCTTCTTCCTCCCTTATCTCTTCTGGCGTTAGATTATGTTTGGAAAATACTGATCTTGCCATTTTAACAAACTCATCAACACGATCATATTCTGATGGTTTTTTTATCCTATTCCACAACTAATGTCTTCTACTCTTCTTCCTTTTGAAGAGCTACAAGGAACAAATCTTCCTCAGTCACATTCTCTTTCAGTAGAGAATTCCCAACAGCTTTTACTTCCTCATTCACTTCATCTCCCAGCCCCTTAATCACTTCCTTCGTAATATTAGCAGTAACTTCAACTGTATTAGGTGAAGGCATCTTCTCTAGGGTTGCAGGTTTAAGCTTTAGGGTAGTTAGAGGAGCCACGAAAAGATGAGAGGGATTAAATTTAGTCTTCTACTGATCTAAAGGAGGGGATTTCATTTTTTCTTCTGATTTTTCTCCTCTTTCTCCAACTTGAAATTGGTCGGGTTAGCCACTTTAGGAAGACAAGAAGCAGGTGCCAAAGGAAGTGCTCTGATTGGCAAATCAAAATCTACAAAGGTTTTTCTAGAGAATTTCCAATTACTTCTCCTCTACTTCTGAAGTTCTTTTCTCCTTCATCTTTTTAGCGAACTCCTCTAGAGCAGGAGTTTTCTTTCCTTCTTCAATAGCCCTTGCATCTACCCTAGCTATTGCTATATTGATAGCATCCCCCTTCCTTGATGTAGAGAAGGCCTCAATCAGGCTTTGATTCATAGCCTTGATCATATCAGCCTTCTCGGGATCATCATCCGACACTACAGTCTCCCCATAGGTTTTTAGCTTCTTTTTCTTGCTCTTAACTCATCCTCCTCTTCCTCATCTTCACTAGAAAAACCATATTTGGGTCAAATTACCCTCTCTTCCTCTTAGTTAGGATGTTGATTGGTTTCTTGTCATCCTCATCCTCTTCTAAGCTAAGTGCATCCATTAGTCATGGCACATATTTGAATTTATTCATTGAAAACCCGAGCTCACTAGTCTTTCCTTCAATAAATGTTGAAGTAGGTTTTGGAACAACTACTTCCTCAATAGCAAGTGCCTTACTTCTAGGTACTCTGCTCCTCTTCCACTTAGGGACATCCTCCTATTTCATAATAGGCTCCCTCTTTCCCTTTGGGGATACTTCCTTAACCCCCTTCACTAACTCACCCTTCTTAGCCATTCTAAGCTCTTTCTCCTTTTGCTTTCTAGCCAGGTCCTTCTTCACAGCCTCCCCTTTATCCCACTTCATGCCATAGTCTACCATTTCATCAAAGGTCTCTTTTACAATTCCACTACCCAGAGAGCCTTCCTCATCTTAGCAGTTGATATCAAATGAAGCTACAATTTTGTTGATTAGACCACCAAGTGTGAACTTGTGGTGAAGCATATGTTGCATGATCATCACGGGCTAGTTAACCTTCTTCTTCTCAACTAAGTGTACTAAGATGTAGTGCTTATAGCTTGATACTACGTTTATGGAGTTCATATTCTGAAGAAGAAGATGAGCCATGTTAAACTACCAAAACCTTGGCTTCTGAGACATATGAGTGCTAATCTTTTCTCCAACCATCCCTCTGGTATGTAGGCCTTCTTGTCTTGCTTTGAAGACTCCTCACATCCTCTTCTCAGGGAAATCCCCTCATCTTTGAGGTTTAGTATCTTAGCCAAAAACACCAGAGTGATTGTAATCTCCTTCCCCTTCATAATAGTTTTCAACTCCTCATCACTCACGATGCATCTTCTTATGTTCTTGTAGAATTCAAGAACAATCTTAGGGAATGTCAGTTCTTTCAGCCTTATCCAAGTTTCCTAGATGATGAAATGCAATGGTTTCTTTGAAAGGTGTGGCTTCAAGGAATGAATTATCTCCAAGATATCGCTTGGAGATAATGGAAGTAGGATTTGACCTGTATAGAATAGGAGCAAAAGTCTTTGAAGGGATTTGGATTATAACTTGTTCTTTAGAGGATTCCTTGGAAGTTTTAAACTTTTTGGTGCCATTTGATTTGAGTTTTCCAATGAGTTCAAGGATTAGGGTTTAGAGAAAGAATTCTTAAAAAACTTAGAGGATTCAAAGGATTTTTGGTAAAGTGATTTGAATGTGAACAGTTATCACTTATATATACTGTGGGTTTTAGAGGGATAAAAAGGTAACAAACCGGGAATAAAATATAATGGTTTCAGCATCTACCATCTTATAGGTTTGTAACTATTAAATGCATAACTGAGGTAGAATTTCAATAGTTTTAACCTAAAGGTTTGGCTTGAGTTTTCAGGTTTTTGAATTTTGAAAAATGGTACGGTTTGCGGGTCAAATCTTCTGAGTTATGGTGGAATGTTTTATTTTCAGAGGATCATTATTGCTTTAGAGATTAAAACTTCTTCTGAGTCAGCGTATATTCTTCTGAGTGACATTCATACTGGATCACTCATGCTAATTTCTCTTTCGAGGAAGGTAAATTGGTCTTTACTGAGAGGTTTTGTGAAAAATGTCAGGTCTTTAATCATCAGTAGAGATATATATAACCTTTACATCTTTCTTCATAACATGATCTCTTATGAAGTGATGTTTGATGTTGACATGCTTCATTCTACTATGATGAATGGGATTCTATGATAGATTAATTGCATTTTTATTATCACAGAGAATCTCAATACATTCTGACTTGATTCCATAATGTTCTAGCTGCTGCTTGATCTAGAGAATTTAATCAACGCAACATCCTATAGCCATGTATTCAGCTTCTGTAGTCGATAAAGTGTTCATAAGGTTTCGACTCTAATAACTCCTCTTTCATTTAATAATGAAGCCAAAACATTATCTCCCAATTTCCTACCAATAAGATAGAAGTTCAAAATACGAACAGGTGTTGTCAGTACCGCTTATCTAAATAGAAAAATGGTGACCACTGCAAGTATACAGTTACGATGTAGTTTTAAAAGATATCGATCC
>CATIWQ010493181.1:0-12221 GCA_949673415.1 Euphorbia schlechtendalii
TTCTTCATCTCTTCTTAAGCTGGTCTTACTAGAAGTTGTTGAAACTTGAGTTGAATTCGAAATCATCAAAATCTCTTCGATTTGCTCATTTACAACTTCTTGAACACTCTTTGATTTAAACTTTGTAAATGTATTTAGAAACGGATCTTCCAACTTTAATTCCCAGTCTTTATCAATTTTATGCTCAATAATCAGTGTTCCTTGATTCGCGTCAATGAGAGTTTTTTCAAGGTTGACCTTAAAATCGACTTTTCGACCTTTTAGATTATGACAAACACCATATGACCACAAAAGGCATGAGTCAATGTTATCAGGAAATTTCATTCCCGGAAATCAGTGCGAGTTTTTTCAAGGTTGATCTTAAAATCAACTTTTCTACCTTTTAGATTGTGACAAACACGATATGACCACAAAAGGCAAGCGTCAATGTTATCATGAAATTTTATTCCCGGAAATCAGTGCGACTTTTTTCAAGGTTGACATTAAAATCGACTTTTCGACCTTTTAATGTTTGACCAACACAATATGAACACAAAAGGCATGGGTCAATGTTATCATGAAATTTCGTTCCGGGAAATCGGTGCGAGTTTTTTCAAGGTTGACCTTAAAATCAACTTTTTGACCTTTAAGAGTGTGATAAACTCGATATGACCACAAAAGGCATGCGTCAATGTTTTAACAAAATTTCGTTCCCGGAAATCTGTGCGAGTTTTTCAAGGTTGACCTTAAAATCGGCTTTTGGACCTTTTAGAATTTAATAAACACGATATGACCATTAAAGGCATGCGCCAAAGTTTTCACGAAATTTCGTTCCCGGAAATCAGGGTGAGTTTTTTCATGGTTTCGCTTAAAATCGACTTTTGGACCTTTTAGAGTGTGATAAACATGATATGACCATAAAAGGCATGCGTCAATGTTTTAACGAAATTTCATTCCCAGAAATCGGTGCGAGTTTTTACAAGGTTGTCCTTAAAATCGACTTTTGACCTTTTAGATTGTGATAAACAAGATATGACCATAAAAGGCATGCGTCAATGTTTTCACAAAAATTCTTTCCCTGATATCGGTGCGAGTGTTTTCAAGGTTGTCCTTAAAATCGACCTTTAGCCCTTTTAGAATGTGATAAACACCATATGACTATAAAAGCCATGCGTCATTGTTTTCACGAAATTTAGTTCCTGGAAATATGTGTGATTTTTTTCAAGGATGACCTTTAAATCGACCTTTTGATATTTTAGAGTGTGATAAACGCGATACGACCATAAAAGTAATGCGTCAATGTTTTCACGAAATTTCATTTCCGGAAATTGCTGCGAGTTTTTTCAGGGTTGGCCTTAAAATCGATCTTTGGACCATTTAGAGTGTGATAAACACAATATGACAATAAAAGACATCATGAGTCAATGTTTTCACGAAAATTGGGTCCCAGAAATCGATGTTAGTTTTTTGAAGGATAACCTTAAAGATTTCACGAAATTTCGTTCAAGGGAATCGGTGCAAGTTTTTTCAAGGTTGACTTTAAAATTGACCTTTGGATCTTTTAGAGTGTGTTAAACACAATATGACCAAAAAAGGCATGCGTCAATGTTTTCACGAAATTTCATTCCCGAAAATCAGTGCAACTTTTTTCATGGTTGTCCTTAAAATCAACCTTTGGACCTTTTAGAGTGTGATAAACACGATATGACTCTAAAACGCATGCGTCAATGTTTTCACGAATATTCGTTCCCGGAAATCGGCGCGAGTTTTTTCAAGGTTGTCCTTAAAATTTAACTCTGGACCTTTTAAAGTGTGATAAACACGATATGCCTATAAAAGGCATGCGTCAATGTTTTCACAAAAATTCATTCCCGGAAATCGATGCGAGTTTTTTCAAGGTTGTCCTTAAAATTTAACTTTGGACGTTTTAGAGTGTGATAAACACAATATGACTGTAAAAGGCATGCGTCAATGTTTTCACGAAATATCGTTCCTGGAAATATGCGTGATTTTTTTCCAGGTTGACTTTAAAATTGACCGACCTTTGGATCTTTTAGAGTGTGATAAAACGATACGACCACAAAAGGCATTCATTAATTTTTCACAAAATTTCATTCCCGGACATCGGTGCGAGTTTTTTAAAGGTTGTCCTTACAATCGACCTTTGGACTTTTCAGAGTGTGATACACACGATACGACCATAAAAGGCATGCGTCAATGTTTTCACGAAATTTCATTCTCGGAAATCGGTGCGTGTTTTTTCAAGGTTTTCCTTAAAATCAACCTTTGGACCTTTAAGAGTGTGATAAACACGATATGACCATAAAAGGCATGGGTCAATGTTTTCACGAAATTTCATTCCCGGAAAACGGTGTTAGTTTTTTCAAGGTTGTGCTTAAAATCGACCTTTGGATCTTTTAGAGTGTGATAAACACAATATGACCATAAAAGGCATGCGTCAATGTTTTCACAAAATTTCGTTCCCGGAAATCGTTGCGAATTTTTTTAACGTTGTCCTTAAAATCGACCTTTGGACCTTTTAGAGTGTGATAAACACGATATGACTATAAAAGGCATGCGTCAATGTTTTCACGAAATTTCCTTCCCGGAAATCAGTGCGAGTTTATTCAATGTTATCCTTAAGATCGACCTTTGGACGTTTAAAAGTGTGTTAAACACAATATGACCATGAAAGGCATGCTTCAAAGATTTCATGAAATTTCATTCCCGGAAATCGGTGCGAGTTTTATCAAGGTTTACCTTAAAATCGACCTTTGGATCTTTTAGAGTGTATTAAACACAATATGACCATAAAAGGCATGCGTCAATGTTTTCACGAAATTTCGTTCCCGGAAATTGGCGCGAGTTTTTTCAAGGTTGTCCTCAAAATCGACCTTTGGATCTTTTAGAGTGTCATAAACACGATACGACCATAAAAAGCATGTGTCAATGTTTTCACGAAATTTCATTCCCGGAAATAGGTGCGAGTTTTTTCAAGGTTGTCCTTATAATCGACCTTTAGACCTTTTAGAGTGTCATAAACACGATATGACCATAAAAGGCATGCGTTTTTGTTTTAACGATATTTCATTCTCGGAAATCGGTGTGAGATTTTTAAAGGTTGTCCTTAAAAATTTTAGAGTATGATAAACACGATACGACAAAAAAAGGCATGCGTCAATGTTTTCACTAAATTTTGTTCTAGGAAATCTGTGCGAGTTTTTTCAAGATTGTCCTTAAAATTGAACTTTGGACCTTTCAGAATGTGATAAACACAATGTGATTATAAAAGGCATGCATCAATGTTTTCACTAAAATTCATTCACCAAAATCAGTGCGTGTTTTTTCAAGGTTGTCCTTAAAATCGACCTTTGGACCATTTATAGTGCGATAAACTCTATATGACCATAAAAGGCATGCGTCAATGTTTTCACTAAATTTTGTTCCCCAAAATCAGTGCGAATTTTTTCAAGGTTTTTACTTAAAATCGACCTTTGGACCTTTTAGAGTGTGATAAAAACAATATGACCATAAAAGGCATGCATCAAAGTTTTCACGAAATATCATTCCAGGAAATCGGTGCGAATTTTTTCAAGGTTGACCTTAAAATCGACCTTTGGACCTTTAAGAGTGCTAAACATGATATGACCATAAAAAGCATGCAACAATGTTTTCACGAAATTTCATACCCGGAAATCAGTGCGTGTTTTTTCAAGGTTGTTCTTAAAATCGACCTTTGGACGTTTTAGAGTGTGATAAACACGATATGACTATAAAAAGCATGTGTCAATGTTTTCATAAAATTTCCTTCTGGGAAATCGGTGCGAGTTTTTTCAACGTTGTCCTTAAAATCGATCTTTGGACGTTTAAGAGTGTGTTAAACACTATATGACAATAAAAGGCATGCTTCAAAGATTTCACAAAATTTCATTCCGGGAAATCGGTGCGAGTTTTTTCAAGGTTGACCTTAAAATCGACCTTTGGATCTTTTAGAGTGTGATAAACACAATCTGACCATAAAAGGCATGCGTCAATGTTTTCACGAAATTTTGTTCCCGGAAATTGGCACGTGTTTTTTCAAGGTTGTCCTTAAAATCGACCATTGGATCTTTTAGAGTGTGATAAACACGATACGACCATAAAAGGCATGTGTCAATGTGTTCACGAAATATCATTCCCGGAAATCGGTGCGAGTTTTTTCAAGGTTTTCCTTACAATCGACCTTTGGACCTTTTATAGTGAGATAAACACGATCTGACCATAAAAGGCATGCGTCAATGTTTTAACGAAATTTCATACCCGGAAATCAGTGCGATGTTTTTCAGTGTTGTCCTTAAAATCGACCTTTGGATTTTCTAAAGTGTGATTAACATGATATGACCATAAGAGGCATGAATCAATGTTTTCACGAAATTTCGTTCCCGGAAATCGGTGCGAGTTTTTTCAAGGTTGTCCTTAACATTGAACTTTGGACCTTTTAGAGTGTGATAAACACAATATGACTATAAAAGGCATGCTTCAATGTTTTCACGAAATTTTTTTCCTGGAAATATGTGCGATTTTTTTCAAGGTTGAACTTAAAATTGACCTTTAGATCTTTTAGAGTGTGATAAACACGATATGACCATAAAAGACAAGCGTCAATGTTTTCATGAAATTTCATTTTCGGAAATCGGTGGAAGTTTTTTCAAGGTTGCCCTTAAAATCGACCATTGGACCATTTAGAGTGCGATAAACACTATATGACCATAAAAGGCATGCGTCAATGTTTTCACTAAATTTCGTTCCCCAAAATCGGTGCGAGTTTTCTCAAGGTTGTCCTAAAAATCAACCTTTGGTCTTTTTAGAGTGTGATGAACACAATATGACCATAAAAGCCATGCGTCAAAGTTTTCACGAAATTTCGTTCCCGGAAATCGATGCGAGTTTTTTTCAAGGTTGTCCTTAAAATTGAACTTTGGACCTTTTATAGTGTGATAATCACAATATGTCTACAAAGGGCATGCGTCAATGTTTACACGAAATTTCATTCTAGGAAATCGGTGCGAGTTTTTTCAAGGTGGACCTTAAAATCGACATTTGTATCTTTTAGAGTGTGATAAACACAATATGACCATAAAAGGCATGCGTAAATGTTTTCAAAAAAGTTCGTTCACGGAAATCAGTGCGAGTTTTTTCATGGTTGTCCTTAAAATCAACCTTTGGACCTTTTAGAGTGTGATAAACACGATATGCCTATAAAAGGCATGCTTCAATGTTTTCACGAAAATTCATTCCCAGAAATCGGTGCGAGTTTTTTCATGGTTGTCCTTAAAATTGAACTTTGGACCTTTTAGAGTGTGATAAAAACAATATGACTATAAAAGGCATACGTCAATGTTTTCACGAAATTTTGTTCCCGGAAATCGATGTGAGTTTTTTCAAGGATGCCCTTAAAATCAACCTTTGGACCTTTTAGAGTGTGATAAATACGATATGACCATAAATGGCCTGCGTCAATGTTCTCACGAAATTTCGTGCTTCGAAATATGTGCGATTTTTTTCAAGGTAGCCCTTAAATCGACCTTTGGATCTTTTAGAGTGTGATAAACACGATATGACCATAAAAGGCATGCGTCAATGTGTTCACAAAATTTTGTTTCTTTAAATCGATGCGAGTTTTTTTAAAGTTGGCCTTAAATTCGATCTTTGGACCTCTTAGTGTGTGATAAACACAATATGACCATAAAAGGCATGATGAGTCAATGTTTTCACGAATTTTCATTCCTAGAAATCGATGCTAGTTTTTTCAAGAATGACCTTAAAATCGACCAATTGACCTCTTAGAATGTGATAAACACGATATGACCATAAAAGGCATGCGTAAATGATTTCACTAAATTTCCATCCCAGAAATCGGTGCGAGTTTTTTCAAGGTTGACCTTAAAATCGACCTTTGGACCTTTTAGTGTGTGATAAACACAATCTGACCATAAAAGGCATGCGTCAATGTTTTCACGAAATTTCGTTCTCGGAAATTGGCGCGAGTTTTTTCAAGGTTTTCCTTAAAATCGACATTTGGATCTTTTAGAGTGTGATAAACACGATACAACCATAAAAAGTATGTATCAATGTGTTCACGAAATTTCATTCCCGGAAATCGGTGCGAGTTGTTTGAAGGTTGTCCTTACAATCGACCTTTGGACCTTTTATAGTGTGATAAACACGATATGACTATAAAAGGCATGCGTCAATGTTTTAAAGAAATTTCGTTCCCAGAAATCGGTGAGTTTTTTATTGGTTTTCCTTAAAATCGACCTTTGGACCTTTTAGAGTATGATAAACAATATATGACGAAAAAAGGAATGCGTCAATGTTTCACTAAATTTCGTTCCAGGAAATTGGTGCGTGTTTTTTCAAGGTTGCCCTTCAAATTGAACTTTGGACCTTCTAGAGTGTGATAAACACGATATGATTGGAAAAAGCATGCGTTAATGTTTTCACGAAATTTTTTTCCTGGAAATATGAGAGATTTTTTTAAAGGTTGACCTTAAAATCGACCTTTGGAACGTTTAGAGTGTTATAAACACGATATGACCATAAAAGGCATGCATCAATGTTTTCACGAAATTTCGTTCCCGGAAATCGATGGATGTTTTTTCAAGGTTGCCCTCAAAATCGACCTTTGGACCATTTTGAGTGCCATAAACACTATATGACCATAAAAGGCATGCGTCAATGTTTTCACTAAATTTCATTCCGCAAAATCGGTGCGTGTTTTTTCAAGGTTGTCCTTCAAATCGACCTTTGGACCTTTTTGAGTGTGATAAACACAATATGACCATAAAAGGAATGTGTCAAAAAAGTTTTAATGAAATTTCATTCCCTTAAATCGGTGCGAGTTTTTTTATGGTTGAAATAAAAATCGACCTTTGGGCCTTTAAGAGTGTGATAAACACGATATGACCATAAAAGGCATGCATCAATGTTTTCATGAAATTTCATACCGGGAAATCGGTGCGAGTTTTTTCAAGGTTGTCCTTAAAATCGACCTTTGGACCTTTTTGAGTGTGATTAACACGATATGACCATAAAAGGCACGCGTCAATGTTTTCACAAAATTTCATTTCCGGAAATCGGTGCGAGTTTTTTCAAGGTTTTCCTTAACATTGAACTTTGGACCTTTTAGAGCGTGATAAACACATTATGACTATAAAAGGCATGCATCAATGTTTTCACGAAATTTCTTTCCTGGAAATTTGTGCTATTTTTTTCAAGGTTGACCTTAAAATTGACCTTTGGATCTTTTCGAGTGTGATAAACACGATATGACCATAAAAGGCAAGCGTCAATGTTCTCACGAAATTTCGTTCTCGGAAATCGGTGGATGTTTTTTCAATGTTGCCCTTAAAATCGACCATCGGACGGACCATTTAGAGTGCGATAAACACTATATGCAAGCATCAATGTTTTCACTAAATTTCGTTCCTAAAAATCGGTGCGAGTTTTTTCAAGTTTGTCCTAAAAATCGACCTTTGGACCTTTTAGATTGTGATAAAACACAATATGACCCTAAAAGTCCTGCGTCAAAGTTTTTATTAAATTTCGTTCCCGGAAATCGATGCGATTTTTTTCAAGGTTGTCCTCAAAATTGAACTTTGGTCCTTTTAGACGGTGATAAACACAATATGTCTATAAGGGCATGCGTCAAAGTTTTCACGAAATTTCGTTCTAGGAAATCGGTGCGAGTTTTTTCATGGTTGACATTAAAATCGACCTTTGTATCTTTTAGAGTGTGATAAACACAATATAACCATAAAAGGCATGCGTCAATGTTTTCACGAAATTTCATTCCCGGAAATCAGTGCGAGTTTTTTCATGGTTGTCCTTAAAATTAACCTTTGGACCTTTTAGAGTGTGATAAACACAATATGACTATAAATGGCATGCGTCAATGTTTTCACGAAAATTCGTTCCCGGAAATCGGTGCGAGTTTTTTTCAAGGATATCCTTAAAATTGAACTTTGGACCCTTTAGAGTGTGATAAACACGATATGACTATAAAAGGCATGCTTCAATGTTTTCACGAAATTTTGTTCCCGAAAATCGGTATGAGATTTTTGAAGGATGTCCTTAAAATCAACCTTTGAACCTTTTAGAGTGTGATAAACACAATATGACCATAAAAGGCATGCGTCAATGTTTTCACGAAATTTCGTTCCTAGAAATATGTGCGATTTTTTTCAATGTAGCCCTTAAATCGACCTTTGGATATTTTAGAGTGTGATAAACGAAATATGACCATAAAAGGCATGCGTCAATGTTTTCACGAAATTTCATTTCTAGATATCGATGCAAGTTTTTTCAAATTGGCCTTAAAAGCGATCTTTGGACCTCTTAGAGTGTGATAAACACAATATGACCATAAAAGGCATGATGAGTCATTGTTTGCACGAAATTTCATTCTTGGAAATCGATGCTACTTTTTTCAAGGATGACCTTAACATCGACCAATTAACCTTTTAGAGTGTGATAAACATGATATAATCATAAAAGGCATGTATCAATGATTTCACTAAATTTCCTTCCCCGAAATCGGTGCGAGTTTTTTTAAGGTTATCCTCAAAATCGACCTTTGGACCTTTTAGAGTGTGTTAAACAAGATATGACCATAAAAGGCATGTGTCAATGTTTTCACGAAATTTCATTCCCGGAAATCAGTGCGAGTTTTTTCAAGGTTGACATTAAAATCAACCTTTAGTCCTTTGAGAGTGTGATAAACACGTTATGACCATAAAAGGCATGCTCCAAAGATTTCATGAAATTTCGTTCCCGAAAATCGGTGTGAGTTTTTTCAAGGTTGTCCTTAAAATCGACCTTTGGACCTTTCAGAGTGTGATAAACACGTTATGACTACAAAAGGCATGCGTCAATTTTTTCACAAAATATCTTTCCTAGAAATATGTGCGATTTTTTTTAAGGTTGACCTTAAAATAGACCTTTTTATCTTTTAGAGTGTGATAAACACGATATGACCATAAAAGGCAAGCGTCAATGTTTTTACGGAATTTCATTCCCGGAAATCGGTGTGAGTTTTTTCAAGGTTGTCCTTACAATCCACCTTTGGACCTTTTAGAGTGTGATAAACACGATATGACCAAAAAAGGCATGCGTCAATGTTTTCACGAAATTTCGTTCCCGGAAATCGGTGCGAGTTTTTTCAAGGTTATCCTTAAAATCGACCTTTGGACCTTTTAGAGTGTGATAAACAAGATATGACCATAAAAGGCATGTGTCAAGGTTTTCACCAAAATTTTTTACCGGAAATCGGTGCGATTTTTTTCAAGGTTGTCCTTAAAATCGACCTTTAGACCATTTAGAATGTGATAAACACCATATGACTATAAAAGCCATGCATCAATGTTTTCACGAAATTTCATTCCTTGAAATATGTGCGATTTTTTTCAAGGTTGACCTTTAAATCGACCTTTATATATTTTAGAGTGTGATAAACGCGATATGACCATAAAAGGCATGCGTCAATGTTTTCATGAAATTTCGTTTCTGGATGTCGATGTGAGTTTTTTCAAAGTTGGCCTTAAAATCGATCTTTGGACCTCTTAGTGTGTGATAAACACAATATGACCATAAAAGGCATGATGAGTCAATGTTTTCACAAAATTTCATTCCTGGAAATCGATGCTAGTTTTTTCAAGGATGACCTTAAAACCGACCAATTGGCCTCTAAGAGTGTGATAAACACGATATGACCATAAAAGGCATGCGTCAATGATTTCAGTAAATTTCCATCCCTGAAATCGATGCGAGTTTTTTCAAGGTTATCCTCAAAATCAACCTTTAGAACTTTTAGAGTCTGTTAAACACGATATGACCATAAAAGGCATGCTTCAAAGATTTAACGAAATTTCTTTCCCAGAAATCGGTGCGAGTTTTTTCAAGGTTCACCTTAAAATCGTCCTTTGGATCTTTTAGAGTGTGATAAACACAATCTGACCATAAAAGGCATGCGTCAATGTTTTCACGAAATTTCGTTCCCGGAAATTGGCACGAGTTTTTTCAAGGTTGTCCTTAAAATCGACCTTTGGATCTTTTAGAGTGTGATAAACACGATACAACCATAAAAGGCATGTGTCAATGTGTTCATGAAATTTTATTCCCGGAAATCTGTGCGAGTTGTTTTAAGGTTGTCCTTACAATCGACCTTTGGACCTTCTATAGTGTGATAAACACGATATGACCATAAAAGACATGCGTCAAAGTTATAACTATATTTCGTTCTTGGAAATAGGTGCGAGTATTTTCAAGGTTGACCTTAAAATCGACCTTTAGACTAACTAAGAGTGTGATAAACATGATAGGACCATAAAAGGCATGCGTCAATGTTTTCACTAAATTTCGTTCCTCGAAATCAGTGCGAGCTTTTTAAAGGTTGACCTTAAAATTGACCTTTCGACCTTTTAGAGTGTGATAAACACGATATGACCATAAAAGGCATGCGTCAATGTTTTCACAAAATTTTGTTACCGGAAATCGGTGCGAGTTTTTTCAAGGTTGACCTTAAAATCTTCCTTTGGACGTTTTAGAGTGTGATGAAAACAATTTGACCATAAAAGGCAAGCGTCAATGTTTTCACGAAATTTCATTCCCAGAAATGTGTGCT
Organism: Euphorbia schlechtendalii; assembly: GCA_949673415.1. NCBI lineage: Eukaryota > Viridiplantae > Streptophyta > Magnoliopsida > Malpighiales > Euphorbiaceae > Euphorbia > Euphorbia schlechtendalii. The sequence goes on from CATIWQ010493181.1 coordinate 10,640, forward strand.
AGTTTTTTAAAGGTTGACCTTAAAATCGACAGTTGGACCAATCAAGAGTGTGATTAACACATTATGACAATAAAAGGCATGCATCAAAGTTTTCACTAAATTTCGTTCCCGGAAATCGGTGCGAGATTTTTCAATGTTGACCTTAAAATTGACCATTGGACCATTTAGAGTCTGATAAACACAATATGACCATAAAAGGTATGCGTCAATGTTTTCACTAAATTTCGTTCCCGGAAATCGGTGTGAGTTTTTTCAAGATTGACCTTAAAATCGACCTTTGGACCTTTTAGAGTGTGACAAACACGATATGACCATAAAAGGCATGCGTCAATGTTTTCACGAAATTTCATTCCCGAAAATCAGTGCAACTTTTTTAAAGGTTGTCCTTAAAATTTACAGTTGGACCAATTAAGAGTGCGATTAACACATTATGACAATAAAAGGCATGCGTTAAAGTTATCACTAAATTTTGTTCCTTGAAATAGGTGTGAGTTTTTTCAAGTTTGACCTTAAAATCGACCTTTAGACCATCTAAGAGTGCGACAAACACGATATGACCATAAAAGGTATGCGTCAATGTTTTCACTAAATTTCGTTCCCGGAAATCAGTGCGAGTTTTATCAAGGTTGACATTGAAGTTGACCTATGGACTTTTTAGAGTGTGATAAACACGATATGACCATAAAAGGCATGCGTCATTGTTTTCACAAAATTTCGTTCCTAGAAATCGGTGCGAATTGTTTCAAGGTTAACCGTAAAATCTACCTTCGCACCTTTTAGAGTGGGATAAAAATGATTTGAAAATAAAAGGCATTCATTAATGTTTTCACGAAATTTCGCTCCCACAAATCTATGCCAGATTTTTAAAGGTTAACCTTATATCGACCGTTTGACAAATTAAGTGTTTAATAAACATAATATAACCATGAAAGGCATCCGTCAAAGTTTTAACTAAACTTCATTCTCGCAAATCGGTGCGAGTTTTTTCAAGGTGATAAAATCGACCTTTGGACCTTTTAGATTGCGATAAACACGATATGACTATAAAAAGCATGCATCAAAGTTTTCACGAAATGTCGTTCCCAGAAGTCGGTGCGAGTTTTTTCAAGGTTGACACAAAACTCGACCATTGGACCTTTTAGAGTGTGATAAACACAATATGACCATAAAAGGTATGCGTCAATGTTTTCACTAAATTTCGTTCCTAGAAATCGGTGCGAGTTTTTTCAAGATTGACCTTCAAATCGACCTTTGGACCTTTTAGAGTGTGACAAACACGATATGACCATAAAAGGCATGCGTCAATGACGCGAATCAAGGAACACTGATTATTGAGCATAAAATTGATAAAGACTTAGAATTAAAGTTGGACGATCCTTTTCTAATTACATTTACAAAGTCTAAATCAAAGAGTGTTCAAAAAGTTGTAAATGAGCAAATCGAAGAGATTTTGATGATTTCGAATTCAACTCAAGTTTCAACAACTTCTAGTAAGACCAGCTTAAGAAGAGATGAAGAATTCCAGTTTTTGATTCAAGTATGGAATGGCGGTTCCAGACTTGGTCTAATTAGAATCAACTTA